>WWET01005473.1:80956-93339 GCA_011038615.1 Limnodynastes dumerilii | reverse complement strand
GTAAGGCTGAACTTACCTTTTCAGTCCCTCTGTTCCTCTGAATTTACTCTTCAAGAAAGAATTCAGATGCAAGAAGCTGCAATGTCTCAAGTCGTGTCCTGCCTCCAACAAATGACCAACCAGCATTTCAACAAGTAGTGTTGGCTGAAAGCCAAGCATCGGCTCCAGTCTCTGCTCCGGTACCTGGTGGGACCAGGATACCGTTGTCAACCCTGGCTAAATTCACTGGAGATCCTGCTCTATGCCGCGGGTTTCTGAATCAATGTAAACTTCTCTTCGAGCTTCAAGCAGGCAGTTTCCCGATAGAGCGGGCGAAGATTGCTTACATTATCTCCCTTCTATCCGGGAAAGCTCTGGATTGCGTTTGCCTCTTTTGGAAAAATCTAGTCCAATCCTGTCTTTACTAGATGATTTCTTGAGAACCTTTCAGACCATTTTTTACGAACCTGGACACACAGCCTCTGCTGCCTCAGACATCCTCCGTCTCCATCAGAAGGATCAGTCTGTTGGGGATTATACTATACAATTCCGTATGTTGTCTTCCGAACTCTCCTGGAATGAGGAGGCTCTAATGTCCATATACCAAGAGGGTCTTTCAGATCGGATTAAGGATGGGTTATTGTCTTGTGTCACACCCACCACTCTGGACTCTTTGATCACCACCTGTGTCCAAATAGACATTCGACAACAAGAACGTAGTTTAGAGCAAAAAAGAGCGACTTGTCCTAAAGGTTCTTTCCGTCCAAGATCTCCGGTGCTTTCTTCTGAAGAACCCATGCAGCTCGGTAGATCCCGTTTCACTCCTCAGGAGAGGCAACGTAGAATTAAGGACAACCTTTGTCTCTATTGCAGTGAACCTGGTCACACTCGTTTACAGTGCGCCAAGTGCCCGGGAAACGCCCGCTCCTGGTTGATTCCGAGGAGATCAACCCAGGAGTTCCTGTTCGCTCCTTAAACCATCGGGACCTATCTAATACCCTTAACTCTGACTCTGGAAAATCAACAGTTTGAATTCCATGCGCTGTTAGACTCTGGGGCAGCCGGAAATTTCATCACTGCTCACCTTGTGGAGAAACTTCAAATTCCCACTGAATCTCTTCCTGCTCCCACATACCTCACTGCAGTGGATGGCAGTCAGATACCCGGAAGATCCATATCCCATCAGACCTTACCGCTCTCTATCCGCATTAGAGTTCTCCATTCCGAGACCATCCAATTCCTTGTGCTTACCGAGGCTACTTCTCCACTAATTCTAGGACTACCATGGCTCCAGGTCCACAATCCACATGTGGATTGGGTCACGTCTCAAATTAACAGCTGGGGTCCTGCTTGTTTCAGGGACTGTCTCTCCAAAGTAGTTCCCCAGAGACTAACTAAACCATCAGAGGACATCAAAATTCCTAGCCCGTACCAAGATTTCGCTGATGTGTTTTATCCCAGGGCTGCTGAAAAACTGCCTCCCCACCATCTGTGGGATTGCCCTGTTGACTTGACTCCTGGTACCACCCCTCCACATGGTCGAACTTATCCTCTCTCAGTTCCCAAGACTAAAGCCATGTCGGATTATATTTCTGAAAATCTCCAACGAGGATTAATTCATCCTTCCACTTCCCCTGCTGGCGCCGGGTTCTTCTTCGTCAAAAAGAAGGATGGGGATCTTCTCCCTTGCATAGACAACCAGGGTCTCAACAACATCACTGTCAAAAACCGGTACCCTCTACCCCTTGTTCCCGAGATGTTCGATTGTATTTGAGGCACCCGAATATTCACCAATTTGGATCTCCGAGGTGCATACAATCTTATTACAATTCGCTCAGGGGAGAAATGGAAGACCGGACCTCTCATTTCTGTTCATAGTGGAGGTTGACGCTTCCTCTGAGGGAGTAAGGGCCATACTGTCTCAACGTTTCTCTGACGGACAAACTCATCCGTGCACCTTCTTTTCCAAATTCCAGCTGGCCGAGAAGAATTATGCAATTGGGGAAAAAGAACTCCTAGTTATGAAGCTAGCGCTAGTAGAGTGGCGATTCCTGTTGGAAGGAGCGGTCCATCCCTTTACCATTTTGACCGACCACAACAATTTGCTGTATCTACAGACTGCCCGTTGCTTGAACTCTCACCAAGCCAGGTGGGCTTTATTCTTCTCGCGGTTCAACTTCTCTCTCCAGTTCAGACCTGGTACTCAAAACCGCAAAGCGGACGTCTTGTCTCGTTCTTTTTCTGCCGAAGAATCCGAAACAGAGAAAGTTCAGCTTATTTTGAACCCCATTCCAGTGGCTGTGTCACAACTTATCAAGCCTCCACTGTCCGGTAAAACACTAGTTTCTCATCCCCTCCGGAGTAAGATATTATACTGGGCACATGCTTCGAAGTTTTCAGGATACGCAGGAATTAAAAAAACTGTGGCTCTTCTCAGTTGTTCTTATTGGTGGCCGACATCAAGATGTTACTGAGTTCATCGCTGCCTGTCCTGTTTGTTCTCAGCATAAAGTTTCTCGTAGGTTACCCCTTGGTCCTCTCTCCGTTCCAAGGATCCCATGGTCCCATTTGTCCATGGACTTCGTGACCGACCTTCCACTTTGCGACAATTACAACACTATCTGGGTAATAGTGGACAGGTTCTCTAAGATGGCTCACTTAGTTCCTCTCCGTGGCCTTCCATCTGCTCCTGTCTTAGCTAAACTCTTCGTTCAACACATCTTGCATGGCTGTCCTGAACAAATAATATCAGACGAGGAGTTCAGATCACAGCAAGATTCTGGAGAGCCATGTGCACCAGCCTCGGAGTGAATTTAAAATTTTCTTCTGCCTACCATCCTCAGACCAATAGACAAACGGAGAGAGTAAACCAAGATCTTGAAACTTTCATTCGCCTCTATGTGTCATCTTCTCAAGACAACTGGGTTGAGTTATCACCATGGTCAGAATTTGCGCATAATTTCCATTATCACGAGTCATTGGATACCACCCCTTTCAAAGTCGTGTATGGTCAGCACCCCAAAGTACCACCTTTCCCTGCTCTTCCTGCCTCCCAGGTTCCTGCTTCCGAGATCTTTCTTGAGAAATTCTCTGATTCATGAAAGAAGGTGAGGACATCTTTATTGAAAGCTTCACAGCGGTATAAGATTCAAGCTGACTGTAAGAGTCTGGTTATCATCCAAGAATCTTCGCCTCAGAGTTCCCTCTATGAAATTCACACCCAGATATATTGATTCTCAAAAGTCATTAATTCTGTGGCATACCAGCTTAATCTTCCTCCTTACCTCCAAGTACTCAGGGTGTTCCATATCTCTCTTCTCAAACACTTGGTCATCAATAAATGTTATTGTCCCATCAAGAAACCTTCTAAGGTTGTCGCTGCTGCAGAAGATGAATTTGAGATCAAGGAAATTGTGGATGCCCGGATTTGCTATTGTCACCTCCAGTACCTTGTAGATTGGAAGGGCTTTGGTCCAGAAGAGCGTGCCTGGATTCGTGCATCTGATGTCAAAGCACCCAGACTTATTCGGAGGTTCTTCGCTAAATATTTTTCCAAGGTTCATCTAAGGTGTCCAGTGGCCACCCCTGTGGGAGGGGGTGATGTCACTATCCGCGGCAAATGCCACATCTGTTACCCTGTCAGGGGGCATCTGACGGCTGCTGTCCCGGTCCGTCTCCGCTGTCATCCAGGCTTGTGTCAGAAGGCTCAAGCGACGCTGTCTCCGGTGTCCTCGCGGCTGCTGGGCGCCGCCATCTTCATATTCAGCATGTGACTCCCCTCAGCCAATCCGGAAGCAGACCAGGGGAGCACGTGCCAGAACGGACCAATAGGATAAAAGAGCAGGGTATTTAAACCCCAGGCACTAATCCTTCAGTGCCAGAACTTCTTTGTCACTCCTGGAGCCAGGTTCCTTCTACAGTCCACAGTCTGAGTAAAGTCCACAGTCTGAGTCTGAGTCTTAACTTCAGTCCACAGTCTGAGTCAAGTCCGCAGTCTGAGTCTGAGTCCTAACTCCAGTCCACAGTCTAAGTGAAGTACATAGTCCACAGTCTGAGTCTGATCTACCATCTACAGTCTTGTCTGCAGTCTGAATCTGAGTCCTATCTTCAATCTACAACCTGAATCTCACTCCAGCCCAGCTTGCACCATCTACTCCAGTCCAGTTTGCAGAGTCCTACTCCAACTCCAGGGACTACCTGACCCGAACAGGTAATTATGCACCCACGTTATCTGAGGCCACCCAGCTTCATCTTCTCTACTCCAAGCTCACCCACTCTCTGACCCACATCTAACCCTGCCTTGCCCAAGAACGTGATACAAAGTATTCTCCTCAGTATGTATACAGAACAATAAAAAGATTCCTCTGAGAAACTCTTTAATTTCAATAAAAAACATACAATAAAACTGGTTTATAATTTTTTTTTTATGTCTCTTTATTTCTGAAGAATCCCGTAATAATCCCGGGTAAGGGGGATTGCAAGCCCCGGCACCACTACTCTGCCACTGAACCTATCCTGCAAGATGTAAAACACTCAGCCGATTACCAGATAGAAAAAAGGGCCCACTGCCTGTATAACGGAAAGGGGGAAGAGGACTCAATCACAGCACTGGTGAACGGGATACCACCTCCTAACCAACGCGTTTCAGGCACTTACTGCCCTTTTTCAAGGAATAGTTCTCGGGGAGGGCTCCCTCTTCTTCTCTTCTTTTAACAGGTGGATTGCGTCATCATTCCGGGCTTCGATCCTCATGTTGGAAAGATCCTTCTTAATAAAAATCCTTTTAGTATTTCACTTTCATCATCTTCCGAGGGTTCAAAGTCAGACTTCACTTTATATGATAGGAGTGAAATAGATCATATTTATTCACCGTAAGTTCATTAGTTCTTCATCTAATGGTCCGCACACTCCGTATTCAGAGGGATCCATGGTTGAAAGTAAATCCGATAAAAGTAGTCTTATGCAGAAACGTGTCTTGTTCTATGGGTCAGCCTCCTAACAGTCGTGGCAGGTACACAGAGTGCCCATAGTGCAAGCAAGTAGAAAATACTATCTACTGCCACAATGTAACCCTAAGTCTAAAGAGGGACTAATTACCCTAAAACCTCCTATCTGTACTAATAACCAAATTCTCCTTTCATTAAATGTAAGTATACTGACGTGCAACTCTAATCAACTAAAGTGATGTATGTACATCTATATAAGAGACCTACCCTCTACTATCAAACCTACGAATCTAAAAGAACTACCAATATAGCTCTACTGATAACAACTAAAGTGCAACGTGCAAAGCTGATATACAGCTCCAATCATACTGACGTGCAACTCTAAATGTGCAACTCTAAATTTCAGAAATGAACTGACCTTATGTGTGTCCATCTATATAAGGGGCCTACCCTTTATGAACACTAAAAAAACCTACAATTGTGTGACTCAATAGCCTCTACTTTTACAACTTAAGTGCAACGTGCAAAGCTTATGTGCAGCTCCAATTTATAATGTGAAGTGCGACTCTATATAGCGAAGAGTCAAAAAAGTAGAAAACAATACCTCAATTACTCTACTAGTGTGCAATAGTACAAATTACCAATATGGAAATCTAACTAACAACTCTAAAAATGCTAGTGCTAATCTCCAATAAATAGTGTAACACTAAAATGCAACTCTAAAAATGCAGAGATAAGATATATCCCAAAACTTTTTAAGTATAATACAATACAATATGTGCATTACAGGGCCTCTCTATCCAAATAACACAAACAGAGCCACTCAATCAAGACTATTCATCCAAAAACCACCTCAAACATATTGTTGAGACCTGAAGGGACCATGGTATTGTGGTAGAAAATGGTCTCCATTTCTTTTTTTGCAAGTGTGCTGATTTTATCTCTATTCCTCCAGCTGCCCTATACTTTAAAAATCCCCAAACAGTACCTAATGGCTTCCACCTTGCAGTCATGTACTTCCCTAAAATGATTAGACAGGGGATGACTTTTTTCCACTTTTCTAATATTCCGCAAGTGCTCACTCCAGCATTCCTTGAGTTTCCTAGACGTTCTTCCAACGTACTGGAGTGAGCACTCGCACTCTATAAAATACACACAATTCCTTGAATCGCATGGTAAGGAAGTCTTGAATTATCTCCTTCCTGCCGGTAGATGTTATATTATATTCTACTGTTTTTCTTTCTTGTTTTCTGGTTTCTCTGCAAACTTTGCAGTTTCCACATCAAGGAACCCTTGACTTATTACCTTCATCTGGTTTTGGGATGGATTATGGACACCTCTAACCACATGATTCCTTAAATTCTCAGTCCATCTATAAATGAATTTAAGGTTTCCTTGGATGATGCCTTCCAGGTCTTTATCCTGCTGCAGAAGGTGCCAATGCTTTTTGACTACTCGTTCAATCAACTTGCATTTAGGGATCAAAAACAAGCATACAATCTATAAATTAAACGGGGTAAATTTAGGAGAATCTTTAATGGAGAAGGATTTGGGAGTGCTTGTGGACAATAGACTTAGCAATAGTGCTCAATGCCAAGCAGCAGCTGCAAGGGCCAATAAAGTATTAGCATGCATAAAAAGGGGCATAGATGCAAGGGAAGACTGTGTAATTTTGCCACTATATAAATCATTGGTGAGGCCTCATCTAGAATACGCAGTTCAGTTCTGGGCACCAATCCATAAAAAAGACATATTGGAACTAGAAAGGGTTCAGAGAAGGGCAACAAAATTGTTAAAGGGTATGGAGTCATTGAGCTATGAGGAAAGGCTAGCCAGTTTAGACATGTTTACTTTAGAAAAGAGACGTCTAAGAGGAGATATGATCAATATATACAAACACATCATGGGTCAATACAGAGAAGTTTCATGGGAACTTTTTACCCCAAGGACTGTACACAGGACACGGGGGCACCCACTAAGGTTAGAGGAAAAGAAGTTTCACAACCAGCATAGGAAAGGGTTCTTCACAGTAAGGGCAGTCAGGATGTGGAATTCACTGCCAGTTACCAGGACCGCTAATTTAAATAAAGGACAGTAGTGGAGCAAGGTAGAAATGTATGTATTTATTTATCTTAGGATTGCAACAGTTTTGAGGTTGCTTTATATGGATTAACTTCCAATATAAAGATAGGGATCGCAGGAGATCCAAAATAGGTTGAACTTGATGGACTGTTGTCTTTTTTCAACCTCATCAACTATGTAACTATGTAACTATGTAACTTATAGTCTCCACAGAACTGGGTAATGAACGGTACTCTATTCTCCATCTTATTAGGCCTTTCCTTTTTCTTTTCTTTCAATAGATCTTTTCTTTCTTTTTTCCCTACTTTCACAAAAGCCTCATTTATTTTCTCCCTCCTGTACTCTTTTCTAACAAATTGTTTCATCAATTTCCGTCCTTGGATGCAATACTCCTCCTTACTGGAGCAATTTCTTTTAAGTATCACGAATTGACTCTTGGAGACTGAACTCAGCCATCTAGGGTGGTGGCTGCTTTCCCTAGGAATATATGAGTTCGTATCTGTCGGTTTCGTATAAACTTTTGTCTCCAGAACTTCTCCTTTTTTGTTATAGATAAGTCAAGAAAATCTATGTGTTCCTTACTGACGTTGAATGACAGCTTGACTCCCCACTGATTACTGTTTTAATGGCTACAGAACTTGTCTAAGGAGTCCTTGTCCCCCCCTCCAGAACAAGATCAGGTCATCTATATACCTATGATATATTACCAGATATTCACTAATCCCTGGGTAGTTGTATACGTACTCCTCCCAATAGGACATAAAGATATTTGCATAGGGAGGGGCAAAAGTGCCCATCGCTGTGCCGGACTTTTTCTGGTAATGTTGGCCCTCAAACCAGAAAAAGTTATTTTTTAGTATCAGTTCTATGCTGTCCAGAACAAAATTTTTTACTTTTTCTGCCATTTGTGATTTTTCAAGAATCCATCTTGTGGCACCTATACCTCTATTATGTTGGATGATGGTTTATAGGGCACTCACATCTGCTGTAATCATAAATATATCTTCCTCCACCTTCGGATCTTCCAAAATTCTCTATATGTGGCCTGTGATATGCTGGTATTTTCTCCATAAAAGGTTGGAGGAGATGATCTACCATCTGGGATAGATTCAAGGTAATCGATTTCACCCCTTATGGACTTTTGGTAAGGCGTAGAATACCGGAATATTAGGATTTTCTATAAGTAGGAACTCTTTCTTCTCTGGTAATCACTTTTTCTTCATGTACTTCTCCACTAAACTTTCCAATTTCCTTCTCACTATTTCTGTGGGGTCACCTCTCAGCTTTATGTAAGTGTCCTCGTCCCACAGTACAGCATAGCAGGATTCATTATAGTTTTCTGTATCCAGAACCACTATGCTGCCACCTTTATCACTAGGCTTTATTACAATATCTTTATTGCCCTTTAAGGATTTTAGGGCCTCCTTTTCCTCTTTTGTTATGTTATTATTAGACATTCTTTTATTATTCCCTTTCTTAAAATCCCTCAGAACTAATTCTTGGAATATATCTTCCCATTTCCCCCTCAAATGTTGTGGAAAAAATTTAGATTTTTTTCTGAACATTTTCTTTTGGGTACCACTACCTATCTGATGACTGGTCACTTCTCCTGATTGTTCTTTCTCCCTTTTCCTTAATTTAAAGAATTTCTTTAAGCGAACTTATGTGCGAATTTCTGTAAATCTTCCTTACATGCGATTCAAGGAATTGCGTGTATTTGATAGAGTGCAAGTGCTCACTCTAGTACATTGGAAGAACGTCTAGGAAACTCAATGAACACTGGAGTGAGCACTTGTGGAATATTAGGAAAGACACTTTCAAGATAAAGGTTGCTTCAGATCAGTTTATAAGGTAATTTATACTGCAGTTGCTCAAAGCATGGGGAATTTGCACAAAAAACAGGGGGTGCTGTCTCAGAGTGGCTGTTTTGGAGACTTGGGGACCTCTGCAAGAGGTGAGCTCTCAATTTAGAAAGATATTTGATATGTGACCCACAATTGGGACTCTAAATTTTAGAGTTAGGACCACCTAACAGAAAAGCCTTGTAAGTGGAGGGTGGCTTAAATACATGTCTGCAGATATCTGTAACTAATTCTCTGACTTTTTTTAAAGATAGATCATAATTAGTCACTGGGTAATGGCTAGAGTGCCAGGCCATGTTTTGTTTTTTGTGAATATTAGGAAAGGGGAAAAAAGTCATCCCTTGTCTAATCATTTTAGGGAAGTACATGACTGCAAGGTGGAAGCCATTAGGTACTGTTTGGGGATTTTTAAAGTGCAGCTGGAGGAATAGAGATAAAATCAGCACACTTGCAAAAAAAGAGATGGAGACCATTTTCCACCACAATACCATGGCCCCTTCAAGTCTCAACAATATGTTTGAGATCAAGTGGTTCTTATTTGAGTGGCTCTGTTTGTGTTATTTGGATAGAGAGGCCCTGTAATGCACATATTGTATTGTATTATATTTAGAAAGTTTTGGGATATATCTTATCTCTGCATTTTTAGAGTTGCATTTTAGTGTTACACTATTTATTGGAGATTAGCACTAGGTTTTTTAAGAGATGTCAGTTAGATTTCCATATTGGTAATTTTTACTATTGCTCACTAGTAGAGTAACTGAGGTATTGTTTTCTACTTTTTTGACTCTTCGCTATATAGAGTCCTACTTTACATTATAAATTGGAGATGCACATCAGCTTTGCACGTTGCACTTAAGTTGTAATTAGTAGAGGCTATTGAGTCACACAATTGTAGGTTTTTTAGTATTAGTAAAGGGCAGGCCCCTTATATAGATGGACACACATCAGGTCAGTTCATTTCTGACATTTAGAGTTGCACATTTAGAGTTGCACGTCAGTATGATTGGAGCTGTATATCAGCTTTGCACGTTGCACTTTAGTTGTTATCAGCAGAGCTATATTGGTAGTTCTTTTAGATTAGTAGGTTTGATAGTAGAGGGTAGGTCCCTTATATAGATACATACATCATGTTAGTTGATTAGAGTTGCACATCAGTATACTTACCTCTAATGAATGGAGACTTTGGTTATTAGTATAGATAGGAGGTTTTAGGGTAATTAGTCCCTTTTAGACTTACGGTTATGTCGTAGCGGTAGATAGTATTTTCTTTACTTGCTTGCACTATGGGCACTCTGTGTACCTGCCACGACTGTTAGGAGGCTGACCCATAGAACAAGACACGTTTCTGCATATGACTACTTTTATCGGCTTTACTTTCAAACCACGGATCCCTCTGAATGACGGAGTGTGTGGACCATTAGATAAAGAATACTAATGAACTTACGGTGAATAAATATGATCTTTTTCACTCATATCATATAAATTGATGTCTGACTTTGAACCCTCGGAAGATGATGAAAGTGAAATACTAAAAGGATTTTTATTAAGTAGGATCTTTCCAACATGAGGATCAGAGCCCGGAATGATGACGCAATCCACCTGTTAAAAGAAGAGGGAGTCCGTCCCGGGAACTATTCCTTGAAAAAGGGCAGTAAGTGCCTGAAACGCATTGGGAGGGAGATGGTAACCCGTTCACCAGCGCTGTGATTAAATCCTCTTTCCCCTTTCCGTTATCCAGACAGTGGGCCCTTTTTTCTATCTGGTAATCGGCTGAGTGTTTTACATCTTGGAGGATAGGTCCAGTGGCAGAGTAGTGGTGCCGAGGCTTGCAATCCCCCTTACCCGGGGTTATTAAGGGATTTCCCAGAAATAAGGAGACATCAGAAATATTTTTTATAAACCAGTTTTATTGTATGTTTTTTATTAAAATTAAAGAGTTTTTCAGAAGAACCTTTTTATTGTTCTGTATACATACTGAGGAGAATACTTTGGAGTCTATTAAAGACATTCATAGAGGCATAACAAACAAGACTGAGGAGGGGTGAGTGCATACAGGTGTGTGGAGGTTGTCTGGCAGACGGTGTTGCACTATGGAGCTCTTTTCTTGCTGACCAGATCCATTACAAGGAAGGTGAAAACCCCTGGAGAGAAGTACAAAAATACAAAAAGATTAAAGACTATATTCAGAGCTTCTGTAGAGGGGAAAGAAAGTCTGAGTATATACTTTACCTTTGTTGTTCCTCTGTACCGAACGATATTGCCAGAGGTTGTGCTGTTTTTCCTTTTGGGTGCTGGGAGGAGTTGTTACCCTGGAAGAAGGAGGGATAAAAAAAGGACAGTCAATTGAAAGAAAAAACATTGGAGACTTATTACAGATTTCTATTAATGCAAGAAGATTTAGAATAAAATGTGAGCAGGAGTATACTCTATGACAGCAGGTCACCAGTAGATGGCAGTATTACACTAGGTTTTGCACTTCTGCTTCATATTACATATTCTGGGACATGGAGGAAGAAAGGAGGAGAAAGAAAAGGGAACCCTCGATTAAAGAAAGGACAGAGAAGGAAGGTGGAGGGATCGCTCAACATTTGTTCTGCAAAGAATCAAGAGAGGAGGAACGTGAGTAGCAGAAGTGCTTCTTACATACTTACCTTATCTCTGATGGTATTATACGATGTTCTACTCTGTTTTACCTGATGACTTACTTCCTATGAGGAAGAGAGAAGTGAATGTCCTGTTATTTGAAAACAGAAATACAGAGGAACGAAGATTTTAAGTATCTATAGACTTTTGTGAACTATTAAAAACACTCAACATGGACATTTCCATCCCATTTATAATTTTTCTGTATAACTTTCCCCTGTATTGTATGCAGTGGGCTTTTTAGATTTAGGGGTTTCTGGGTGTACCCTCCTGGGAATGGAAGTATCCAGCAGTAGAGTTTGCGGCACTTATAGTTTCTGTTTATTGTATAGTAACAAATCTGATTGCTAGGATCAGTGCTGTGATTTTTATGCTACTCAGTATGCAAATTATCTATCTTGTTAGCTCTCTGTTAACCAATAAAAATGTTATCTCTTTGTTAACCAATGAAAATACCACACATAATAAATTAAGATTTAAGAATGCCATTCATACGGTCACATAGTAAACATAGTTCTTACAACAAGTCTAACTCTATAAATTATATATTGTAAAATAACGTTATATTGCACATTTATAAAACTTTACGGTGTACCATCACTTTTAAAATGAATAAGAGGGGTCCTGGCGGCTGTTCTTCAGGATCAGGCTGCATTCAGGAAGTTCCTGCCACATTCAAGATGGCGGCGGGGGTCCTAAAGAAGGACCCCAGCCGCCATCTTGAATCTGGCAGGAAATTTCAGAATGCAGAGGTAAGATGGAGATGGCAGCAGGGGGTGTCTCCTCTGCTACCTCGCAACAGGGATAGGCTGTTGCTAGGTAGCAGAGGAGGGAGTCGCCACCACCATCTTGAGAATACTGCTGGGGGGGG
>WWET01005473.1:2341-29120 GCA_011038615.1 Limnodynastes dumerilii | reverse complement strand
GCGTAAGCTGCCATAAAGCCCGCACGACAGAGGGGAGTGACAGGGGGTGTGCACTCCCCTCTGTCTCGCGTAATTTCAGACCCCCGCGCGCACGGAAAGCACGCGGGAGTCTGGATCCGGTCCAATGTCCGACTTGAAAGTGATTTTGTGTGTAGGATCTTAATGTCCTCCAATGTGCCTAACAATCACTGCACCGTCTGTAGAAATAGCATGAGGGAAAAAAATTATAGTTAAAGGTGATGTTTCCCAGCCCAAGTCTAAATAACAGTGTAAAAGTGAAGCTGGTCACTATCTGTGTGTACAATAAGCAACAGCAAAGTGTTCTGCCTGCATGCATAGAATAAAATTAATTTGACCCCTAAAATCAACATGGTTTTGCCCAGTTGTAACTTTCCCCTCTCCTTTTCAAATCTGAATCTGGTCCTATGAACCATGAATTTGTGACCTCAACACTGCCATACTGTTAATCTTTAGTGGTATAGTCCAATTAATACTGGAGCTACAGCAGGCATAATATCCACATGCCTAAACACTGCTGCTCAGATTTACACCACAATGTCATGCATATGTCAGTTCTGTGTTGCAGATGGATATGCTAAAAGTCAAAGTTATATATCTAACAACGGTATAGCGCCACAATCTACCCCCTATAATAAGGCCTGGAATTGTTCAGATATAACCCAAACCTTTGTTTCATCTCCACTCCATTAGAAAATCCTTTCAATCTTTTTTTATTTTTTTATTAAAGGTTTACATCAATGGGGCTGATTCAGACTTATGAAGGAGCTTGAAATTGAAAGAAAAGTTACTCCTGAGCTAAACCATGATGATAGCAGGGGAGTCATATTTCATCTGTTGAAAACTGTATTAGATTTGAGAGGTGGTGTTTCCCAGCCCATGTCTAAATAACTGTAATTGTAAAGCTGGTCAGTATCTGTGTGCAGTAAACAATTCAAAGTTATAGCTCTGCATGCAAAGAATACAATTAACTTGACTCCACTGAAATCATGGTTTTGCCCAGGTGTAATGGTTTTTCCTCTCTTAATTTCATGCTTCTTCTTAAGGCTGAATCAGGCCCAATGTATTTAACATAAGAGAATGCTGGTAACTACCAAAATTAATAAAATCATTGAATAAACCAGAGATCCAAAATATATTTGAAGTAAATGGCTCTGTGTAGGTTTAAACATTAAATAAATTCAGCAGATAACATTGCATTGCCTACAGCCTTACAGTTAATGAACAGCTTTACTTGTTAGTGGAAAATGGCAGAACCGTTCTAAATCATTATACAATGCTAGAAAAAGGAGGTGGGATGAAGAAGGATTTTTGACAGGGACTAGTAGATTTAATATTTCAGCAAAGATGTTAGAAGTTATTTGAGACATGCCATAAGTAGATTGTGAACTTGAGTGTTTATTTTGCAGCCTTATTGTTGCCAATTTATGATGCAATAGAATATTTATTTGGCAATATTTCTTGTTATCTCCTCATAAAACTGTAATTGCAATAAATATCAGTGCTAGCCTGTAATAACATGAGGAATACCCCTTTCACAACACACCATTACACACTTTAGCATTTTTGATTATGAAAACCAAAGCATACTATGATAATCCTGGGTACCTTTTGGAGCTACATGTGAAAATCTGAGTTTTAACTTAATGCCATGAGACTATTTTTCATATCTTCATATACAATACATTAACTCCATTTTATCAATGCTGAGGCTGTTTTGTAATGTAGTATTCCAATGACTTTTTACCATAAATGTTACATTTTTGTGATTTACTTTGTATTTCTAATTTTTATGCTTTAAAAGTAAGTAAAGCAATAGATTGCATTTCTGTAGCCAGTGGGATTTACCACTGTGAATGTGGTCTTTTAGAAGTAGAGACAGCCTAAAGATAATTTTCGTCTGTGCCTATTAAGAAAAGGCCGCTGTTTTTTGAATTTTTTTTTTACGATGGGTAAGTATGCCGATTGTCATACTTACCCATTCATTTTTCAGAAATGCCACCGCAGAGCTGACACCTGTGCCGCACCGACTGGAGAGGTGAGCAACACTCTGGGTAGTTTTTTAGGGTCAGGCTGTGGAGAAGGGAGTCTTAAGGTTAGGTTGTGGGGAAGGGAGGGCTAGAGGAAGGCGAGGCAAAAGCAATAGATTTCCCAGTTTCGGAACTAACTGGGAGAAAATGGCCCTTTCGAAAAAGGGCCATTTGTAGCTGCGACCCACACCCACTGTAGCAGGTGATGTTTCGTTACGTAGTTCCAAGTTTAACAAACTAGTGACTGATACCGACAGGAGCATGTGTCCATTGTAATCATTGGGTTAGCCAACCAACCTGTTGCAGACCTTAAGCTAATAAGTTGTGTTTCTTTAACCTTGTAAGTCACATGCTATCATGTCCACACCTTTTGTGCTTTCTTCAATTCCATTTCCTCAGCCAATGGCTGCCATACTTGCCATTTGTTTAAAAAATAAAATAAAATCCCAGATATACTTCAAAACTCCAATGGCATTGTGACCTCCTAAATCACTTGTATTTTTTTTTTTTTTAAATATCTTTATTGAAATCATCGCTGCATCAGTACAACATTCAAGGAAAAACAATATGCTTAGAACTCCTTAATACATTTTGTAATGACAATACCAAAACGCATATCCATAATATTGGTACACGATAAAGTGATACACCCTGCAACATATATAGAAAGTTGACCATTACAACAGTGCGGTAGGAGAGCCCCCCCCCCCTATCCCCGGAGACACAAATCACTTGTATTTTTTAAGAAGCAATGTACACTTTTAGTCTAAAGACATCATTTCTTGCACAAGTAGCAGTGCTAATCACTTTGCAGAAGATCCACGTTTTACGTGCGTGCGAGGATCCATAGGTGCAATCGCGCAGTGCTCTCGGTAGTAAATCTGGACACTTGCATGTCCAGATACCTACCTTAACTATTTACGACTAGGTCTGGGGCCGTATGGCTGCAGACGTAGTTGTGACAGGGCTTCCCCAACCCTGTACCCTTCATTTAATTGGCTATTCCCACCTATGTTACTACGCATGCGCAGTTGAAACGTATCTAAAAATACGTACAAGAGTTTCCGTGAAAACGGAAGTTTGAATACGGTCCCTAATTTCAAGCTCCTTAAGTCTGGATCCAGCCCACTGTCATTAAAATGCCCAGCAAAAGGAAAGCATATTGCTGCAGACTTCCTTTTATTTGGATTTTAAGAGTATTAGGGTAGATCCAGAACAATGTTTTCCTGCGTATTTACGCCTGGCGGAGATGTAAAAATGATTTTTTGTATCTACTGAACATGCATGCAGCAGACGTAACGCAACCTAAATGTGAGCGTAAGGGCCTTTTACGTAACTGTAGCGTAAAAACGTTTGAGGGGGCGTTCCAATATTACGATGGCCGTAAGTACGATTAAATTATGCAATGTACGCGTGGGTTTACATTTAAATCGTACAGTATGGGTGTGCTTAGCGGTGTAACTACGCACAGGCTATACATACGTGAGCGATTACGCTGTCAAAAGTTAAGGTAGGGTTTGAAGCGCGTGAAGCGGCCAAAGTACGTACATGCAAGGGGAGTGCTTAGAAGGTACACCCGCGTAAAATTCTGGATCTACCCCATTGTTTGTAACTTTGCAAAAACAAAGAGTTCTCCTCGGACAAATTTTTTTTTCTCCTTTAGTTCTCCAGGTCAGTTTAACAGCTTTCTTAGTAAAGTAGAAAGTAATGAGCTTCAAATTAAACAGCTTCTCATCTGTCATGTATATAGGCCACTCTTCCACATTGTCTTTCCTTTTTTCTATTTCTAGTTAGGCAAGGCAAAAAAGATTCTTCACTTCCCCTTTCCAGAATGGCTTACCACATTCTATGGTCATTGCAACGTACTAGTCATATGGGAAGCCAGGGATGGGTTGGTTTCCTGTTGCTGCTGGTTTGCTGAGTCTGGATATTAATGTGTTTTAGTAAAGATTTATAACCCTAAGGAACGTAATAATTATATAATTAATGCTTAGTTCCTAATTTTGACCAATAGGACCCTGAATTAATGAGGTGTGGTTTTAAAATATCAGTCCTGCACTGTCTATACCGGTTGCAGTCCCCGCTGCAATGGGCTGCTTTTAGAAATAGAGACAGCCGAAAGTTCCTTTTCGGCTTTGTGTATTTCGAATATGCGGTCTTTTTTAGAATTTTTCTATGAATGGGTAAACAATACTCAACTATTCATTTTTGTGGGACTTGCCGCAGACTTTTAATGTTTGGGGATGGGGGGGATTAGGCTCTTAGGAAGTTATGTTTGGGTCAGGCTGCGGGGAAGGGAGGGTTAGGGTAATGGAAGGGGAGGGTTAGGGTTAGAATTAGGGAAACAGTTCGGGTACTTTTTCCACGTACCTATCTGAGCACTGCGTTCGGTGCTCCGGGGATCGATTGCTGTGCCTCATTGAGACATAGGCAATCGATATCCCAGCCAGTTCGTCTGGCTGGGAGAGAATGGCCCTATCAAAATTTGGCCTTTCGCTACAGGGACCCACACTCTGTGCATTCACTTCACTAACCCCTCCCCTCACACAGAAAGGGTTCCTGTGAATGAAAGATGGCAGTGGTGTGGAAGTGGGGGGTATCAATAATCTACATTGTATTACCAAGGCATGCACACTTGTAAAGAAAACATAGTTCCTTGGTCAGCAGTAGCATTCCTCTTCAGTCTGAGGGCATTGCAGACAGGTGACAAAGATGCTAGATGTGGCCGGAATCTAATCCTGACTCATAGCGGGGAATTTGGAACTGAGGCTCTGGTCCAGAGTGATCTTATCCACAGCCAACATATACAGGTTTGAAAACAGGATGAAGACAAATTTTTTTTCATACTTTATACACACAGAATATTGGCAGCACTATCAATTAACGCAAAACAATTCTAGTGTATTTTTTTTTACAATTAATGTCCTTCAATTCAGTAATAAAAACAGTTAAGTAGATACCCAATCTATTCCAAGGAATATATAGTGTAGAATGCAGTCCCTATTTATTTACTGGACTCCTCATTCTTATATTCCCAGAGGAAAAGCCTGTGAGTTATAGCAATTATTTTATGGAAGTTTATGGAACGTATTACACTATTGATTCTATTTTTGTTTCTCTTTTTATACCGTCTGTGGACACTGGGGGAGCTATTCTACCATAAAAAGAAAAGAAAATTAATGAATCAGTCTATGGTGTGATCTCAATGGTGAATTGCTGGGAATATAAGAATGAGGAGTTTAGTAAATGAATAGGAACTGCGTTCTACACTATATATTCTATATATCTTATATCTATCCCTTCTATACTACATCTATTCCTTCTTTTCCTTCCTTCCCGCTCTCTGCTCACACCAGCAGTCTACTTCCTTCCCTCTTTTTATGTCTTCTGTGAGCTCATCCCTTCCACTTAGTGTGTTCGCTCATGTGAGCAGGGCCCTCTATCCTAGTGTTGTTCCCTCCTCCACCACTCCCCCTCACTTCGTACCCTCTTGTCCCTCTCTGCTACCCTTTTACCCTATCCCCACTTGGTGGTTCCCTCTCAACCTCTCACTGCACTCTATCCCCTGATGCCTGATCTTCCAAGCTTGACACCTCGCATTTTGCCTTGCGTTCTGTTCTTGCTTCACTTTATAAATATAAAAATATAACAAAAATACAATATTGTATTTTAATATGTACTATTCTGTCCATCCCTACCCTGTATGTCTGTACTGTATTTTGTACGGTGCTGCGGACACCTGGTGGATCCTTATAAATAAATGATGATAATAAATAATAATATATTCCTTGGAATAGATTGGGTATTTACATGACTGCTTTTATTACTGAACTGAAGGACATTAATTGAAAAAAATATGCTAGAATTGTTTCGAGTTAATTGATAGCGCTGTCACTAGTGTATGTGTTATATACTATATATAACAAAACACAGCCTGGCACTCTAGCCATTATCCAGTAACTAACCATGATCTTCTATCTTTAACATAAAAGTCAGAGAATTAGTTACAGATATCTGCAGACATGTGATAAGCCACCCGTCACTTACAAGGCTTCTCTGTTAGGTGGTCCTAACTTGTGGGTCACACATCAAATATCTGTCTAAACTGAGAGCTCACCTCTTGCAGAGGTCCCCAGGTCTCCAAAAGAGCCACTCTGAGACAGCACCCCCCTCTCAGCTGCCATCCCAGACACGCTTTAAAACACACTTCCAAGATAGAGATTGAAAGTGTGTTTTAAAGCGTGTCTTAAATGATCTAAATGATCTAATTGCTGGAAAATGCTATATCATTTGGACCCACTTTGCATCTGGTGGGACATTGAAGTCTGGAATAACTATGGCTTGTGGGACAAGAACTTGAGGAGGAGAATCTCTACACACAGTTATTGAAGTAAAGTACAGTAGGTCATATCATGTGGGTTGGAGGTGATGCAGAAAAGAGTGGATACAGCAGAAATTTCTAATGCTCCTTTCAAACACAAATACTAGGTCATACACATGGGATATTGAACATGGCTTCTAGGCGTGTTGTATCTATTTACAATGCAGCTACAATCTGGGTAAATCCTGTGTTCCTGACCCTCAATTTAGTACTTTTAATGGAACCTGTGTTGAATAACCTGGGAACACCCTTTTACACTGCAGCATGGCTTATGCCATCCTGGTATCAGCCAGGGTCTCAGACCCAGGGCTCCAGACCCAAGTTGACCCATTCACACCAACACATGACCAGGTTTATTCCCAGATCTAGCTTAGTGTGAAAGGGGTATTATTGAAGAGAATATAAATAAATTTAGATGACTGTGTTTGATCTGCCATGAATACATGTATAAACTTTTTGTTTTAAACATACAATACTGACTTGCTATGACTATATGCACCTTTTTGTTGTATCTCTCTGTAGTTACTGCATTTAATAAGATGCCCATGCCTATTTTAAACCCAGTGAAAGGCTGGTTCCCCCCAGATAATAATTATTGAATACATCACTACATGTAAATGCAGAACTGGAATAATAATGGTATAGGAGACAAAATTTAGAGGTGTGGGTGTTTTTGGTTTTTTGGCAAAGGATAACACAAGTTGCTTTTGTAACCCATCCACGTGAACATAGAACCTGCACAGAGCTATTCTTCTCAGGCCTGTCAGTGTTATTGCTGACAAACAGAACTGCTGCTCACAGAATGTTTGCACCTTTAAGTGTGACTTTTGAAGCAAACATCTCAGGACACCGGTAGAAATACTGAAATCACTCTGTCTGGAACCATAGGTTACTGGCATATGATTGTAATTAAAGTGCTGATGTACATAGTAAGGTGGCCAAATTTGCATTGTCTTCATGGGCCATGAAAGAATCTGAGATTTAGCTTCCATTTATAGATTTTCTTAAAGCAACTACTGAATGACTGCAGCAAAAGAACTGAAAAAGTATATAAAGGTTTATTTCATTAAAAAAATAATTGCGGGCACATATAGCAAACGTGGTATTATGCTTCCATGCCAACTGCAAAAGACATTAAACTACCCATGGTTGATGCTTGCATAAGGGCACTCCATAACCTATGCCTAGAAATAACTTGACACTACACAGGATTAAGGGGGTAAAATTAAATTAAAGTTTATTGATTGGGATAAAGGGGGATTATTTATTTGTTTATTTATTTAATTTTTAAATGCCAAGATTAATTGATGGGATGAACAGCAATTAGCAAGCGTAAAGCAACAACAAATAACAAACAAACAAGTTCTCTCCGACACCTCAGTGCTCCACCCGCAAAGGCTAAGGTTGCCTGCCCCGGGCATACCTCAGGGACCGCTAAGCTAAACGGCCTTCCGCAAAACAGTTACCATTTGGGCGCCACCTCGGTGCCGAATAACACAACAATAAAAGCTTGCTAAATGCACCTGCTAAGCCTAAACCCAACTCCTATTACCTTAAAGGGAAGGGAGGAAGGGAATTTTCCAGAGGAAAAGGAGGACTTCCCCCTAGTGAAGTCTCCTTTTATAGACTGCTAGGGAGGAGGGGGCTCCTCCCAGCAGTCCAATGGATGAAGTTAGGTTATGCCCCCACGCTGCACAACAGGGAGTTTAATCTCCCTTAAGCCTAATTGGCTTTCACTCCTACTGCATACTGCAGTCAACACTTTGATCACATGAGAAGCATAGGCATGGTTATATTGAGAAGTTCCTCTCATCTAATTCCTTTTGGTTCA
Organism: Limnodynastes dumerilii; assembly: GCA_011038615.1. Taxonomy (NCBI): domain Eukaryota; kingdom Metazoa; phylum Chordata; class Amphibia; order Anura; family Limnodynastidae; genus Limnodynastes; species Limnodynastes dumerilii. Next base: position 20,860 of record WWET01005473.1, on the reverse strand, counting down.
ATCATCTATGGTTCTACTGGGCTGTTGCTGTGGTTTGCTGCTCTATGTTCTGGCAGATTTTCAGGTTGCAATGCCCTTTTATGTAACTTCTTAGTACTGGTTATAACTTGTTAATTAAAGTAAGATGTTGCAGGTCACCTAATACATATCCATGGACACATCTGGAGTCATCTAGTATTTAAGGAAACACAAGTGCTTTACAGTTAACTCAAACTTGGAAGTGAACAGGAGGATTCATTCCCCCACCTATTTAGCCAGGAACCCACCTGGAAAGCATTAGAATTACTGAGTTTCTTGCAGAAAATGTGTCAGCACAATGAGGAAAAATGAGGTCATGAGCCTTTAGGAAGGTACTATGGACCATATTCACACTTAAGAAAGTGTAGAATCTACATATGTATTTTTACGATCAGTTAAAATGCCAAGAACCCAAATATACGCACAAAAACCATGGCCGACTGATTCACATACGTCAGTCTTAGGACTGATGCACGCATCGGCATGGAATGAGTCCCGCATGCGTAGCGCAAGATTTTTAATGCAAATGAGCAGCAAATGGGCTACTAATGTACAGTATGGGCGTTCCAACAGAGTTAGGATTGATTCACAAGTAGGAGCGTCTTGGAAACTAACAGAATATGCACAGAAAGTTAAGGTAGTCCTCGACCACTTGTAAGTTGAATAACCATATTGTCTGCTGTGATGTGATGCCATGCGTCTTCTACTTAGTTCAGGCCACATCTGCTGAGTGTTTATAATCAATGGATGTGTGTATTTAAATTAAACAAATAAAGGCTTGATTATTTAATCCTATGTTGATTTTACATTTTGTGCAAAGCTGTAAAAGTGCTATTTGGTTGTAATTTGTGAAGGTTTTTTTTTTTTTTATTTACTTTACATTTTGTGAACCAACACCAATATTATACACCAATACTTATATTTAACTGTATGGGTTGTTTGTGTTGTGTATTAAATGCTTATATTTGAAATGTTTTATGAAGTCTCTATATGTAGTGGATCGTTGTATTTCTAACTTCATGCAGTATACGTTTGTGTATTGTAGAGTATGTCATGATCATTCTTATTTCAAGTTGTATTTTTAATGTTTACTTTTGTTTACATATGTTAGAGTAATTGCAGTTAAAAAAAATTAAATTCCAAAGCCTAATTAGTGCGTTTAATTTCGTATCAGTAAAAGACAGTAAAAGTAAAAGACAGTACCTGATTATAAGCAGAAAAGACTGCAATCCAGACACAGGGGGAGTGGTTAACCAGGTTCTTTATTTTCTCTGAATTGGTATTGCAGATTTTTCACGTACGTATATTTAGGTTTTTTACTCTTAAGTGTGTTTACGGCTCTGTGTGTCTTTAGTATGTTATACTCCTGGCAGCTATTTGTTCTAAAATATTGAAATCTTCAGCCCTATGTTATAATTTTGGACTGTGACTGCATAGAAAACAAATCATGCATTATCTATGTTCATATACTTGTGGTTAAAGGTAAAATTGTCATTTACTAAGTTGCATTATTTTGTTTTACAGTGGCTATAAGATCAGTGGTTTAAAGAGACCATTATGGGTTATTCTACTTCACACTTCACACAATCTTTTATATTTTCATAAGAAATAAGAGGCAGTCACATGTTTGTGGGACTGACTAATGAAGTAGGCATTTCATTATATCACAATGCTGTTCCATTATTACCCACCTTAAGCAAATACTGCAACTAGCTAATTATAGGAAGAATTTATTTTAAAAAACTACATCTTTACAGTATTAAATATTTTTCCTTATTTATTTTTATAGACATTCTCTATATATGTTTTCTCTCTCTTCTTTTTTGTCTTTGCAGTCTGATTCACTCGAAAAGCTCCATGCAGAATCAGAAGTCCTTCGAATCCGCTATGCACAATACTTTGATCTGACTCTGGTTAATAATGACGTGGAGAAAACCGTGCAAGACTTACTAGCAGCTTTTGATGCAGCATGTGCCTCTTCTCAGTGGGTGCCAGTTACTTGGGTGTATTGACATGCTATCAGACAGATTACTATGCCTAATAATAAGCCAACCGCCGCTCCAGTTCATTTGCAGTAGAACACGTAAGATTAGATGGTGGTTTATGTTTTCCTCCTCCACAGAACCTTAAAGAGTTTTTATTTTATGTCTATATAAATTTTAATGGAAGAAAATATTGTGAAAACAGAGCAGTTTGGAGTCTTATGTGTCTATTACAGATCATTGTCAGTGTTATGATATCAAATATCATTCTAGTGTAAATGAAAAATATTGTGGGTACCCTAAAGTGTGTTTTGTTCTTTTTGTGTGTTTTTTTTCTTAATTACATTTTTTATTTTTGCTATGGTAATGTTGAGATTGTCACACACTTTTTATAACCAAACTCTCTGTTGGGTAAAGACAGTGCCTCTGGTCAGCAGTACCTGTATTACTTTAATATATTGAAGAGTTTTGAGTAACACATAAAACAGTCTAATGGGTACACACTATAGAACTATGGTGCTGACAGTTCTGTTTCTAGACCTAGCAGAGCCCAGGGCAGAAACAAATTCTGCCCCCCTCTTGTATGTGCCAAGCAATCCATTTCTGCTAATTGTTGTGTGTCCAGCCTCCATTTGTGCCCCATTATGTGTTCAGCCTTCTTTTGTGCCCCCCCCTTTTTTTTTTTTTTTTTTTAAAAACCTATTCTTTACTCCCTTACCTTTCTTTACCATCTCCCTCTTGCACCTTCTTCTGTGCTTGATTCACCTAAACAGTACTGGATATACAGGGCTCCATCTGTAGGACCAAATCTATGCTCATGAATAACGTGGCCTCATAGTATTATTCAATGGAAAAGATTTGGTATTACAGGGATCCCATAGGAGCCCTGTATATCCAGGACAGTTCAGCTGAATGATGCTGGCTGCATCTGTTATCTGATTTGGCCGGCGTCTGTGAGCTGCAGTCTGGGGGAGGGCAGTGTGCACGACTCGCTTACCCCTAGAAATGGCCCTGGGTGCCAATACTGAACCGATCCACAGTGACAAAATAGTCCAGAAAAGCCACCCAATTATCAGATTGGTTAGTAGTGCTTAAGCAACCTTCACACTGTGCTGATCGTAAGATGGCACAGAAATTGGAAATATGGCCAAAGTATCAGGTGGTGGGTACACACTTTAAAATTGCCCTGACTAAAAATTTGCTTACCAAATGTTATGACAAATGACCACACTTCAAATACTAAACATTAACCCCTAGTAGATTATAAATAGCATTTCATCAGCATTATTTTACAGCACTCTATACCATAGTGACATCAATCAGCATTTCCATTTACTAGCTCATTATATTTATACTGATGAGGTTAAGAACCATGGGCCTGATACAGACTTAATAACGACAGCGAATTTACACATGCGGCATGCATAAATCTGGCTGTGGGAATGCACTGCGCATGCGTGTGGCAGATGTTACTCACGATATCTCTGATCTACGTAACTTGTACATAGCACTGTACAATAGGGCATGACATCCCTACTCAGGTGATTATATGCATAATGGGTGGGGGGAGGCATTTAAATTGTACAGTATGGCCTGGGTTAGGCACTTACGTATGACAGCGCATTATGTATGACCAAAGGTACGCAAGGAAAAGTTAAGGCAGGGTTCTTAACACATAAGTCGGCCAAGTTACGCAAGTGAAAGAGGAGTACCAGGGAGAATACATTAACTTTATAGGGCGTAACTTGTGTACAGTTGTGTACATAAAACGAGCTTAAGTCTGTATCTGGCCCCATGTTCATTATTACAGGGAAAACCTTACATTTCATTTCAAGGGGCAGGAATAGAAGCTTAACCAACCCAATATATTGTATTGATTTCAATGTGCACCAATTAAGTATATTAAACTAAATATTCAATTTTTATACAATTGTTTTTATTCCAAATGGTTTACCTAGCTTGCAAATATATTCTGAATGCTGTATGTGTCTGGCAGTTTTTTTTGTTTTCCACTGAAGGACGTTCCTGAAGCAAGTTATGTGAGAAGCAGACTTTTTATTTTGAAAATTGTTATTTGTACGTCGGCACATTTTTGAAAGCAAAATATAAATGCCAAATTAAATTGTGTTGGGAGGTTATGAAGATTGAACATTTGCGTACATATCTATGTTGGAAAAATACTTCTAAAAAAACAAAAACAAACTAAGTCCGACAGAGGGCTTACGCAAATTATTTGCGTAAGTTCCCTGTTTTGAAACATCTGCGCCTGCCAGATGTTCTGACAGCATGAGTACTAACATACGTAACAAAGTACATATCCTGAAGGGGCAGACCCTTCAGTTACGATGGCTGTATCCATGCCGTATAGGCGGGGATAGCTATGTAAATGAGGGGTCGGGGGCAGGGAAGCCCTGTTACGACTAGGTCTGCGGCTGTATGGCTAGTAAAAGTTAAGGTAGGAATCTGGACACGGGAGCATAGCTATGGACCCCTGCAGGGTAAGTATCTGGACACGGGAGCGTAGCTGTGGACCCCTGCAAGATAGGTATCTGGACACGGGAGCATAGCTATGGACCCCTTCAAGACAGGTATCTGGACACGGGAGCATAGCTATGGACCCCTGCAAGGTAGGAATCTGGACACGGGAGCGTAACTATGGACCTCTGCACGCATGTAAAGCGTGCGGGAGTCAGGATCTTGCCCAATGAAAGGAAACACAAGTTTATTTCTAAAAAAGAGTTCATCTAACTAATCTAATAGTACAGAAATTTGAAATTTAGCACAGAGGACAAATATATAGAACACTTGTGTGGGAGTAGTTAACTAAGGGATGGTTTAATATGCTATTAAAAAAACACACCCACCCACCCACACCACTTGTTCAAACCTGCAGCTTAGATAATCTGGCCCATGATCTTTTATTTCCATACATACTGACTGCTAATTGTGCAGAATGATCTGCTGGCCTGCCAGTTCATTTTCTCAATGCATGGTCAGTTGAAGATTAGAGATTGGCAAGAGGAAAAGCTGCAGTTTAATAAATGGTTTTTATTCACGTGGTTGGAAGAATCTACAGAAAATATTCCAATTAACAAACCACACCTCTAAGGAGCAAAATGACATGTTTTCATGAGATTAGAACATTTAATTTTCAGTGAACCCAGCCTTACCCAAACCATTTTTTATTTGGTGATCGTATGGAAAAAAAAAAAATATCATTGAGCACCATGTGAGGGCCAGCGTACACCCTAATTTCTCTTTTAGAAGAATGGGACAAAAGAGAAACCAGAAGAAATGAACAGACGATTGAACATGTAAGCAATATGTTGCTTTGCACATGTAGCTGTCCAATGAACTCTAAAGGTAAAATAGGATAATTGGACTGTGTGAACAGGACAATCGTTATACCCAGTGGTCATATTGATTACTTTTGTAAAATTTATTGACTGGTGAATGGGACATTACTAAGGCAAAAAAGAGGAGTATATAAAGTTAAAATTTTACAAAGAACAATGCAGTCTTGTTTAGCTAGTGTAAAGCAACCAGACGCCTCAATGACGCAACTGTAAATTATAAATGGAAGATGTTTGGAAGCTTATAATACTCAGCTTATGCCCCCATTTAATATAATTATACAAATTTATTGGTGCAGACCTGTAACTTACATTGGTGCTAACTATGAACAAATGTGCTGAGCTCCAAACAAATTCTGTATGCTCTGTTCACCCACATTTCAAACTGCAGCATGTAAGTTTGTGGTCAATGCTTTGGCAAAGGCAATCCCATAGTTCCCTTTCTGAGAGACTAGAGCCTTTTCAACACAGTGGGGATGATTCAGAGTTTGGGAGTAAGGACAAAACAGGTGCAAGTGTACAGCTCGACTAAACCATTTTGCAAAGTAAGGAATGCTAATTAATTTTAAATCTTTGACATGCAAGGAAAATACTTTATTTTAGCACTTAGAACTTAAATACTACATAGCTTTATGTTTAATCTATATAATAAAGCTAAGCTAAGAAAACTACCTGTTTTTTTATTTCTGATTTCACTATTTAAATTTGCCTCCCCTTGCAGTTCAATATGGTATTGCTGGGTCTTCACTTGCACCTAAAAATAAAAGGTATAAGTGCAACTCTGAATCAGCCCCAAGGTAGAATACGGCTTTTAGAACTGTATTTGTTTCCGATTAGAAGTATGCTGTGAATATAAAAACATAACATTTTACTATTGTAAATAATATATTAAAATATTTGAAAAGTTATTTGTTTCCACCTCCTCCTATAGCAGCCCCAACCCTGGGTTAAGTCCTCCCTGATTGGGCTCACGGGAAAGATAAAAGGTACCCACAGTATGTAGCGCCATTTCCCTCTGCTATCAGTGTCTTTTTTCCTTTCCTGTGGGCTAACGGAGGTACACATGGGGCTTACCTGTTCTGTAGTTCCCCGCCGCTGCTGTAGCACCAAGGTGGGGACAGCGGTCCAGATCGCTTTTTGAAGTCTTCAAATAGAATAATATTAGTTGTTATTTGTATGTTCTCAGTCATTTGGGTTGATAAAACTGGATATAAGTTTAAGGTTACTGTCTGAGATGGCGGAGTTATAGGATAATTTGCCAAAAAGAGTTCTCAATAGAGTTTGGTATGAATTCCTAATTTTGCTTTTATTTTATTTATTAGAACTGCACACAGAGCTTTTATTCAACTTATAATTCCTATGGGAATTTTTTATGATTTTATCATAAATAATTATTCGATGTCAAAACACTGTTTAATATCTGTGTTTTGTATGCACCAATCAGAATTGAATGTGTATAATTTAAACCAGATAGCCATGCACCTGGGCTATTCCTTCCTCTGATGAAGTTGTCGTGAACAACAAAACGCGAAAGGACATATAAACATATAAAGTAATGGCAGATAAGAGCCACATGGCCCATCCAGTCTACCCATTTGTTTTTTGAAGCTATACTGACCCTAGACCCTATTTACCCTCAATTTAGTTTAAGATTTAGGATATCCTTATATTTTTCCCAAGCATATTTAAACTGTTCTACTGTGTTAGCCCCAACCACCTCAGACAGGAGGCTATTCCACTTTTCTATTACCCTTTAAGTAAAGTAATTTTTCCTCTGAATCTACCACCCTTCCTTTTATATTCATGCCCTCGTGTTCTTGACCTTGTCCTTTGAGAAATTACATCCTCCTCTAGCCGGTCTAACCCTTGATATATTTGAAAGCTGCTATCATATCCCCCTCTCCCTTCTCTGCTCCAAGCTATACGTTTTTTTCCTATAGCCATTCTTGGTATTATTTGTGACACATGCCATGGACCATTTCAGTTGCTCTTCTTTGCACAGTCTCTGTATTTGTCTTTGTGGAGATATGGCCTCCAGAACTGAACACAGTATTTTAGGTGAGGTCGTACCAACGATCTACAAAGGTACATAACTACTTCTCTCTTTCTGCTAATTCCTCTCCCTATGCAACTAAGTATCTGACTTGCCTTTCTCATTGCTTTGTTACATTGTTTGGCTACCTTTAAGTCACATGAAATAATGACTCCTAGATCCTTTTCCTCTTCAGTAGTTTCTAATGTAGTGCCATTAATGCTATATTGAGCTTTTGAATTTTTGTTCCCCAAGTGCATGATTTTTCATTTTTTTTTGCCATTAAACTGCAGTTGCCACACTCTTGACCATTCCTCCAGTCTGCCTAGATCATCCCTCATTTTCTGTAACCCACCTGGCGTGTCTACCCGGTTACATATCTTTGTGTCATCTGCAAAAGGCATATTTTTCCCCTCAATACCACAGGCAATATCACATATAAAGATATTAAATAGCACTGGTCCAAGTACAGAACCCTGGGGTACTCCACTGGTTACCTTACCATCCCCAGAAGAAATTCCATTTACTACAACCCTTTGTTGTCTATCCTGTAACCAAGATTGTATCCATGCAACTAGCTTTAAGTCCAACCCTAAAGTTTCCAGCTTATTTAACAGTCGTCGATGTGGCACAGTGTCAAAAGCCTTGCTAAAATCTAGAAAAGCTATGTCTACAGCTCCCCCTTTATCTAATACTTTACTGACCCAGTCAAAAAATTCAATAAGATTTGTTTGACATGATCTTCCCCCAGTGAATCCATTCTGGTTGTGATCCTGTAAGTTACTGGATTTAAGATACTGTACAATTTGTTCCTTTAACAGTGTTTCCATCAATTTCCCTACTACTGATGTTAGACTCACTGGTCGGTAGTTTGATGCTTCTTCCCTACTTCCCATTTCATTCAGCTATCAAGGTGTGGTGGACCCTATACACCATTGTAATTGGATGTAATAGGAGGCTGTGTAGAATGTAAGTTGCCTTCAACCAATCCTACATGAGTTAAGGCGATCTGTATCGAAAGCATGAAACTCCCATGGACATCAGCCTAGGTGAAAGCAGGCATTTCAAGTTTTTCCTGGACTGGACGTTTATATTCCTCCACTGCAGTGGTAAAACCATACCAGGGCTGTGCAGTCAGCACAATGGCATAACTTATTATTATTAAGATACTCTGGCATTGAGAAGCTTTATACTCTTCATTGAGACAGGTGTCTCCTCACGAACTGTGGGACTTATCTTTTACAAGTTTCCAAGCGGCTTGCGTGGCCTCGGTTTTACCATTCAAATGGCACTACAAGTTCATGCACCTTTTTACATGACTATATGTTGCTGCACTATTGTCCATTAAGCCTCCATCCTCATAAATCGGCTATTAACTTTTTAAGCATCTTTTACGTTTTTCTCATATAACTTCAAGGAACAAGTGAGCTCCAGCGCTCCAACCAAACATTATATAATGCTTTGTGTCAGCACATACATATAAAGGAGGTTTAGTTCACAATATAGCTATATTTGGTTAAGCTCACCTGCCCAGTGTCAAGGCACCTCCTGTAAGTAAGTCCCTCTCCATTTGCTATATGTGTACTCAGGAGTTTTGTATTACCTGCCTTTTTACCATCTTATGCAAATTGGAATTGTTTTTATGAATGACTGACTCTTTTTGGATACAGTTATTTCCAACATTATAGCTCAGAATCAAGTTGTTACAATATTGTGTAACTGCACAGTTTTTTTTTTTGTTTTTTTTTTTTTACAAGGGATATCATTATTCAGATTTTCTACAACAATGATATATTTGCATATTGATGATTGTATTGTTGCCTACAGCTTTAATCATCAGTTGTTTCATTCATACTCAGCAGTGTTTAGGTGGATAGTAACGGAGAGTAATTTGTACTCCACATATTAGTTATTTTTGTATTGTGATTTTTGCATGTTAATTATTTGTGACCTTTGTGGTTTAATACATTTGTATAAACAACTTTTTATGACATCATTTTTTTATGCTGAACTGAGGTGTTTAGGCGCTGCAGTATATTTTGTTCTTTTCTTTTTACCCTTTGATTGCTGGCATTGTCCATTTACTGCGTAGCGACTTCTTCAGATCAGCTTACATATTCAACACTGAACATACCTTTTTGCTTCCTGTACTTTAGCTCATTTAAATAGCTAGTTCTGAGTTTTATATTTCCAGTCCCTACAACTGTCTTCTGCTTAATAACTGGTTCAGGAGGTAAGACAAATGATGATGGGCCGGATCCAGAACTACGTCCGTCTTCCATAGACGGACGTAATTCACTGAACAATAGCTACTGCGCATGCGTAGTAGCTATTGTACGTAATCTGCGTATTGTTTCGATACGTAGATTGCATATATGCCATCTAAAAGACCGCATATATGCAATAGCTACTACGTACAATAGCTACTACGCATGCGCAGTAACTATTGTTTACTGAATTACGTCCGTCTATGGAAGACGGACGTAGTTCTGGATCCGGCCCAATGTCTCACTGTGTCTCCAGTGCACCAGGTTAAATTTGGCTCAACTTGTTCATAAGTCTATTCCAAAAACTTTCTACAGTCAGGTTGTTTTGAATAACCACCACACTTGTACCCAGCACCACAAGAGATAAGTTGTAATTAAACTCTACACAGAAAGTGACTTATTTTATTTAGGTGTAGAGACGAACTATTAGATTGATTTATAACCGGACTTATTAAATCAAAATATTTGGTTCAAACATTAATTGGTGGGAAGTGTTAAGTAACAAAATAAAGCCATAAAATCTACTAGAACATCACATTGCAATCTTTTAATCACAAACATAAGGATCTGAGGACTTTAATAATAGATGTCCCTTTTATTTATTTATAACATGTTATATCATTCTACATAGGAATATAGCGGTAAAACAAGTCTGGAAAAAAAGCAAAGTAACATATGTTTTATATATTTACTACTGAGCCTAGCAACTGTGGTATATAAAATCAAAAGCAGAGAGCTATAATATATATTGAATATTCATGGTGTGAAATTTCCACACAGTTCATATCTACTTTGCATTACTTTTAGATTCTTAGAATCCATAGCCCACATCTGTTACTGTACTGTGACATTGTTCACTATTCCTCTAAGGCCGGGGATGGCTACAGAAGAGAAAATCTTGGAAGTCAGTCCAAACTCTCCAGTTCCTGCATAAGTTGTTCCTTTTCTTGTTCAAGTTCCTGAGCTCGCTGCTGATTCTGTTGCAGACGATCTTCCAGCCACTGCAAAAGTGGCCCACTGACTGCTGACATCTGGCCACACAAGTTCTTAGTGAAAACTACAAAAGCAAAAACAAAAAGGAAAACACATGGCATATACAACACACCAAAAGAGTTTTTACATGCAATTATTTCTGGAAGTAATTTCCAAATAGAGAAGGCCGAGCCAACCTGTGGCTCTCCAGGTGTAAGATACCGGACAAAGCATGCTGGAAATCGTAGTTTTACAACACCTGCAAAGTCACAGGTTGGGGAGGTCTGAAAAATGCAAATGTGTCATCATTACAAATAGAACACAATCTTCATAATATGTAGAAATTTCATCAGAAAAAAAGGAAACAGTGTAACCATTAATCATAGCCAGAGTTTTGGTAGCAGATCAGAGACAGCCAGAGCACCTAATAAGACTGCACACTCTAATAGGGATCCTGCAGTTTTATACTTGATGTATTTAGATTACAAAAACATGTCTCTAAACAATGAAGTGTAAGAAAGAACACGAAGGGCTCCATTTACTATAACGCCCACTGTGAGCGTTATTATTCAGTGCAAGCGAGCCTTGTACCTGTTTTCATCCAATTTACTGTTTCTTACCTGTCCGACGAGGTCCCACGACAAGCAGAAGTGCCCGCGCATGCGCAGTAACTGCCTTTTGGGACTTAAAAACTTTTATGTTCCAAAAGGCAAGCAACACTGCACATGCGTGGGACTCCGAGGCAGAAGCGACGCCGGGACAGGTAAGAAAGCTGTTTCTTTTGTATTGTTCTTTTTTTATTAATATTTTAAAGTATTTTTTGTATTTTTATATAAAAAAAAATTTTACATTTTTTTTTTTTACATTTGTGTTTTGTATTACAGCGGTCTCGCGATATATGCCCCCCCTTTTCCTCCCCCTAACAGCAGCTATTAGGGGGAGGAAGAGGGGGATCGGCGAACATGAGTGCAGAAGCTGATGATCGCCATGGGTTCCATGGTGATCATAGCATTGTAAATAGTGCACATATCGTTTAAGGAGATAAAGACCGTTTTCAGGTGTAAAATGGTTTTATTTTCTGAAAAAGATATAGTAAATGGAGCCCTTATTTTCTAATAGAAGGCATTTTAAATATATTATTTATTATTTTGTACTTACCAGAACCATTATGAATTTTGGTTACAGAATCCAGATGTCCAAGGCTAAGAGAGAAAGTGAAAGTATTCATATGAATTGAAATGAAGCCACAGGACAATAATTATACTCTGTTTAGGACTTCCCAATATTTTATAGGCACGCCACCCATGCAAATATTTGTTAGGCTAAATTAACATCATGACATACTAAGCATATAGAAATGACAGGCAAATATCTTTCTACCACATTTTTTTCTCCATCAACGATCATTCTGTCCTGGTAGAAGGCTTTTTTCTACAGTATACAATTACATACCTGTGTATTCTGCGATATGCATCTTGCTCTTCCTGGCAAAGGATTCTGGGAAGCTCCACAGCAGACTCTAAACAAACTTTTCTGATGGTGTCATGTGGGACCACATGAAGTGGGATTTCTATCCTTTCATACCTGTTAAATATGGTAAGTATATGTGAAAAAGGGGTAAAAAAAAAAAGGATCTATTTACAGGGTCTAAACAGAGTCGTATATTTGTCTCAAACATTTAATCTGGATGAAAAACAAAAATGCTTCCGCCAAGGTTTTAATCCTACTGTAGTGTATTGGATGCCAAAGGATGGGCACACAAATTAACAGTGTGTATAATAGGAATAAAGATGTGCACCAAGGTGTGAGGAAGGCTGCAGCTATAAGAGATCTGAAAAAAAACTATTTGAAAATATATAGCTGCACGTTAACAAATGCAGAAATTTACTTAGATGCTTAGGTGCGGAGATCAATTAGAGCACCACAATCAGTAACATAAGTATTTACAATGGTAATCAGGTTTTAGTTGAGCACAATGATAGACACACAAGTCAGCACGCAAAGAACAAGCAATACAGAGGAAAAAGCAGGAAGCACTCTGAGTATGTATAAAGAGTATAATAATACACCATAAAAAATATATAAACAAATATAGTTACAAATCAATATAAAATGCTAAGACATATTGTGTCTGATGCAGACCTACGCTGCCCCATGTTAATACGCCAGGCAGCAGTGTAAGATCGGCTTAAAAGCCAATCTACGCATGCGCCGGGCAGATGTTGCCCGGCGTAGCTACGGAAACGCCTGATCACTAATCGGGCGTCCATAGCAGCAGCATAGTAACGTTGGAGGGGGCGTCCCCCAGCATTACTACGCTGCAGTTAGTGCAGGTAGGCGGGGGTAGGGAGGTTAATGAAACTGGGAGGGCAGCGTTCGTACTAACACTGCCGGCGTATTTACACTAGCTTACGCCGGGTGAAGTTAGGGTAGACTTCAGCCGGCGTAAGCTAGTGTAAATAAGCTAGAGGAAGGGGGAGTGCCAGGGGTTGTGCAGCGATGTTACGCTGAGCGTTAAAACGCTCAGTGTAACATCGTAAATCTGGATCAGGCCCAATGTGACTGAGTAGTCACCCACACAAAGTTATGCCACAAGGCAATCAAATTGCATAAAAGTGATCCTACTATATCTTGTTCCAATGAAAAAACAAACTGTAAATAAAAAATGAGAGGTCTGTTGAAAAACAAGTTAAATAGTTATGAGTTGAGGCAATGGTGAAAACACCTGAATGTTAATGATTGTTTGTGTGTGGTCAACCACAATTTCCAGAGTTATTGTATAAGTGGAGATATTGTACTCCCAGATGAACGGCGTTAAACGTGTATCTGGTAGTAAAACAAATTGTAGGTTCTGAAATGATAATGAATAATATAGGAACAGAGCAGTTGGTATATCAGATGTAAATAGACTCTGTCCAATAGAGAAAATAGCAAGGTGGTAGCTCTTACGCATGTCTTCTATTTGGTTTCCTCAGAGAGCATGTGTAACGGGAGCCAAGCTGATTAGTCTTAAATTCACTCATCTCAGTTGATCTGAATTTTTTGTATGCAAGGCTCCATTGGTGTAATTAGGCTACGGAGCTAGTATATAGAGTTTAAAATATATAAGCAATGTCATATGTAATATTAGGTAAAAATAATAATAAAAATTAACATCAGGAGAATCATATTAATAAAATATCAAGCAAGGATATTAAACTAAAGAAAATATACATATGCATGAAAATAACTTATAGACAACCCTAGTGAACAGCTCCTCATATGTCACTGGAAGAGTGTTACAAGGTGATTTAAACAGAATGCACAGAAAAATCAAATTCTATCAATATATTTGAACATAGCTATTAGGAATAATGTATGTATGTATGTATGTATGTATGTATGTATGTATGTACATACACTGTCTGTATATGTATGAACACACTGTATATTTATATAGGCATTTTGTCTCAGACCAAACGGAGGTATCTGTGCTAAGCTCCACCCCTTTCAGTCCTGTGATTGGAGGGGTTGTTAGTGCAGGGGTGTTTCATCTATTGGACGGAGCCTATTTACATCTGATATACCATCAGTTCTGTTCCTACATTATTCATGATCATTTCAGAGCCTACAATTTGTTTTACTACCAGTTACACGTTTGACTCCATTCATCTGGGAATACAATCAAGCCGCTCTTGGGCTCTGGAGAGTCAGGACTAGCGGGTCCTGGTACCGGCTGACCGCAATCAGTTTACATTCATTTAACATCTACATGGCATCCCACCATACCTGCCTCATTTATTCCAAAATCTCCATGTATCTGGTTTTATTATTCATGTACTGCAAATTACTACTCATTTCTGAGTTTCAAATACGGCATAATCACTGTGAGGACACATCAAAGCTTAAGATCCATATGCTTTACTCACTTGCTGCCTGAGGTCTGGTCAGTATCAATTCAAATCAATATTTCTACTTCAATATAAGACTCTCCTTACATTAAAATTGAATGCTCCATGTGAACCTACATCCTGACTTTATTTTGCCCTCATTGGCAATTCTGACTCATTACAGTGCTGATTTGATGCCATATCTATCTCCATTCATTTTGATTCTTATATCTCCACTTATACCAGTGGTTCCCAAACTGTGTGCCACTGCTCCATGGGGTGCCACAACACTCTCACCGCGGTGCCGTGGAATGTTTCTATTTTCTATTCTATTCTATTTTTGTCTTAGGGGTGCCTTGAATAAATATGGAGACCCCAAGGGTGCCTCAAACTGAGAAAGTTTGGGAACCACTGACTTATACAATAACTGGAAATTGTGGGTGACCACACACAAACTATCATTAACATTCAGGTGTTTTCACCATTGCCTCAACTCATAACTATTTAACTTCATTGTCAACAGACCTCTCATTTTTTATTTACAGTTTGATTTTTCATTGTATTAGATATTCAGATGTATTAGGATCACTTTATGCAATTTGATTGTCTTGTGGCATAACTTTGTATGGGTGACTACTCAGTCACAATATGTCTTAGCAGTTTATATTAATTTGTAACTATATTTGTTTATATATTTTTTATGGTGTATTATTAATCTCTTTATATATACTTAAAGCGCTTCCTTCTTTTTCCTTATTTTGTATTTTTGGGACTAGTCATCCCAGGTAAGCAGATAGTTATTTATATAAGAGTGGCTACTGTTTTATCGCCATTTATGCATTTGCTACATGTTACTATCAGTTCTATACTTTGAGCGCTGATTATCGCACTTCACAGTGTATAGTATTTTTAAAACAATAAAGAGGAAATATACAGTGTATATTAGTTCATTTAGCCTGCAGAGGAGTCCTGACTGGTAAATAACAATGGCTTCAGACTTAAGAAGGAGCTTGAAATTAAGGGCCTGATCCAGACCTACGCCGATGCAATGTGCTTACTAAAGCACAGCGTATTGGCGTCCACTCTCCCCCTGTGCGGGCGTATTTCCCATTGCTTACACCGGCTGAAGGCTACCCTAACTTCAGCCGGTGTAAGCAATGGGTAATACGCTCGCACACGAGCGTACTACCGCTAAGCCCTCCCTCCTTCATTATACTACCTCCCCCCGCCCCCTTCACTAACCTTAACGTAGGGACGCTAGGGGGACGCCCCCTCCAGCGTCCCTACGGATGCCCGATCGTTGATCGGGCATTGCCGTAGCTACGCCGGGCAACATCTGCCCGGCGCATGCGCAGATCGGCCAGGACGGCGGGCATAGGTCTGGATCAGGCCCTAAGAGAGGAAAGTTACTCCTGAGCAAAATCATGTGATTTCAGGGGAGTCAAGTTAATTGTATTCTTTGCATGCAGGGATATATCTTTGAATTGCTTATTGCACACAGATGCTGATAAGGTTTACTTTTACACTGTTATTTAGACTTGAGCTAGGAAACATCACCTCTCAACTTTAATACTTTTTGCAACAGATGAAATATGACTCCCCTGCAATCAACATGGTTTTTCCCAGGAGTAACTTTCCTCACTTATTTTTAGTCTCTGAATCAGGTCCAATCTCTGGTTCAGTGGTTGTTCTGTGGATGAAGAAAATGCTTATGTCCACAGTAACCACAAAATAAAATGTTAAAAATAAAAACCGCACTGGTGTCAAAGTGCCATTTGTGACAAGGGGCCTGATCCGGACCTACGCTGGTGTGCGTAGCGTATTATCGCCGAACGTACCACCGATGCACGCCAATAGGCACTCCCCTTGCTTGTACCTAGTTTATCATCAATACGCTCAGCAAACCCTACCCTAACTTTTGTGTTTGTTTCCGCGGCCGTCCGTACGTTTATTGCGTATGAACGACGCTTAGCACGCCCATACTGTACAATTTAAATGGCTCCCCCCGCCTATATTCCTTTAATCCAGCGTCCATACGAACTTCCTAATATAAACACGCCCCTTAGTCGGTAAACACGCAAAGTATACGGACGCCCGAATTGCCGCTACGAAAATCAATGTTTTACTACTGGAAGTTGTCACCTGCCAGAATAACTCAGAAACTGCTCAGAAAAACATCATAGCGGTCCATTTAATTAAAAAAAAAACAAAATTCAATACCTTGTAGTTTCTATTATTAGGATTACACTCATTTAAAGTGTATTTATTTATATTTACACATTGGACAATGTAGTACTAGCGCAGTTTTTTTTTTCCCTGTACATTCTACCTGTTATAATAAGATCACCTTCCTTAGATGGTGATCCTATTCATGAACAAGCAGCGTCAGGGCCGGACTGGCCATCTGGCAAATGCCAGATGGGCTGGTGGGTTGCAGGGCCAGTCACAGCGATGCTGAAGACAAAAGATAAATGTTGCGGCTGCTGAACGACTGGGATAGTAAGAGAAAAGGTGCTGTGGGGGTTGGAGGGGTGTTACAGCCGCGGCATCCGCATAACATAGGAACAGGCTGTACTGAAGCTGGATGCTAAACTAAGCTTTAAAATAAATAAAAAATGCTTAGTATAGCATTCAGATACTGCACAGGCCGTTCCTGTGCTGTGCGGGTGCCGCGGAGCTGATAAGGTCTCAGGAGATTAATGACATCATAAATTTTGTGAGACATTTCAGGGCTGAGGATGAGCTGTGTGGGAGCTGCTGCACAGGAGTCTGGAGGACAGCGAGGAGGTGAGGACTCAGCAGGAGATGGTGATCTACATATTATATGTATGTGTGGTGGACATATTTTTTGTACTGTCTCTTCAACTGCAAATAGGTATTAAGGTATCAAATCTGACTGATGACATGGCTAAAGAAAGCAACAAGTTTAAAAAAATCATTTATATTACTTCATTTTTTTTTTTTTTTTTTAAATAAACTATTGTCAACTGTAATATATATTTAGGAAAGGAAGGAGGGGCTATTATCAGAGAGCTGAAGACTGAAAGAGCAAGGCAGAGTGGAAAACGTGAACAGAGCAGGTGAGGAGAAAGATGTGAAATAAGACAGAGAAAGACATGAAAATAAGTATCTGTAGAGCAGAGTACTTGTAATAGTGGAGGATTAGTTATGGCCACTGTTAGGCATCTAGTGTATTAAAAAAAAAATAAGTATATATACTTTATGCTGGTTGTTTCTTCTTTGTTTATGTAGTCATTCAGTCAAAACATATACTGTAAAAATCTGTTTGCATTTTTACTATATAAGGGATTATGCACCAACACAGTTATTATATACATTACTTTTATAAAACACACACATTTCATCCAACTTTGTAAAGGTTAAGGGGGAAAAAGTAAAAAAAAAGAGATAACCACAATCTATTACAAAAAATATATAAATAAAAAACATGTATATATCAATGGGACTTAAAGTAAGCACTTCCATCCGTAAATGGAGAAAAGGTGAACACAACATACCATAGCATAGTACATTAAAAATAACTATTTTGCTAGGTGTAGTTAAAAAAACAAATATGTATGCTAGAAACAAATAGTTAAGGAATGGGACCAGATTCAGAGTTTTAAAATAATAGAGTAAAGTTTCACCTGGGCAAAACCATGTTGATTTCAGGGGTAATCAAATTATTGTTATTCTTTGGATGCAGTGAGAATACTTTTACACTGTTATTTAGACTTGGGCTGGGAAACACCACCTCTCGACTCTAATATTGTTTGCTACAGATGAATTTTGACTCCCCTTGAATAATATATATATATTTTATTATTTGCAAACAATGATGTTGCATCAATTTCAGGCTCATCTTCCTCTCACGCCACTCTACCTCGGCTTTTCCTTTATGTCAAACCCTCCACTGGCTTCCTGTCCGCTTCAGACCTCTCTTTAAACTCCTTACCCTCACCTTTAAGGCCATCTCCTCATCCACTGCTCACTACCTCTCTTCCCTCATCAACATGCACACCCCTT
>WWET01005472.1:78740-91660 GCA_011038615.1 Limnodynastes dumerilii | reverse complement strand
TACGTTACGTTTGCCGTACGTTTATTCGCGTAGCGTATTTTCGTGTGCGTAATTTCTATACACTCCCCTAGTAACACCCCTTGAACGTACGTATTTTGTCAAAATACGCTTTCCAAACCCTACCTTAACTTTTGGCAACTTAACCGCAGTGATACGCACACGTACGTATGGGCAACACGAATTTACGCAGCTAAGGACGCCCATAATGTACACTTTAAATACAAACCCCCACCTACTTAACGTATTTCAGACGTATTTTGGACTCACATAAAATTGGCACGCCCATACGTAAGTATTTAGGTGACACATACGTGAATGGGCCATACATTCACAATCATGCTACGTTATGGAGCGTATTTTCTATGGTGTGCATGCGCAGTACTTACCAAAAGGCGATTTTACTTCTCCGCCACGCGTAAATTCGCTCCGAAGCGTTGTTCTGGATCTGGCCCAAAGACCCTATAGGGCTGCAGGCACCATAAATGGCAGGCAGGGCTACACTTCACACCAGACAGGCAGGGGTTAAGGTATTAAGTTGTTTAGGTTATGGATTGGCCTGACAGTTTAGGGGGTGTTAGTTTAGTGAGGTGAATAAAAGGTCAAACCATGGGGAGGGGCTCACCCTTCCCCAGAGAATTTTTCATAGGAAGGCTATTTGCTGCTGTGTATTTCTGTCATCTCTTTCTGCTCAATAAACTGTTTTTCTTTTTCTTTCACTGTTCTCCTCTTTTTTTCCTTTCTTATAGCTTTTGTTCCATTTTACTCTAATTCTCTTACTTTCTTGTGTGGTTAATGTTGGCCCCTGGTTCTGCTTCCTCTGCAGCTATGTCAGGCAGTTCTTCACAGGCTGGGAGCAGCCTGTCACATGGCCTCATGTGTCTGAGTCCCTTGTGGGGTCACTTCTAGGGGCAGGGAGAGAAGCCACTAATAGGGCCAGCTCCCTTGCATCATATGGTATGATGTAATAATAGGAGGTATGGTGTATTATATGTTATTATGTGATAATAGAAGGTGTGGTGTAACATATGGTATGATGTAATAATAGGAGGTATGGTGTACTATATGGTATTATGTGATAATAGAAGGTATGGTGTAACATATGGTATGATGTAATAATAGGAGGTATGGTGCATTTTATGTTATGTGATAATAGACGGTATGATGTAATAACAGGAGGTATGGTGTATTATATGTTATCATGTAATAATAGAAGGTATGGTGTAACATATGGTGTGATGTCATAATAGGAGGCATGTTGAATTATGAAGTACGATGTAATAATAGGATGTATGCTGTATTATATGGTATGATGGAATATAAAATATTAATTTTACTAGCCAATAAACAGCCAAAATTACCTATAGGGAGTAAATAAAAAACTCATCATATGATAGAGAATGTCAGATGTATTTATGCAGAATATTGTAATTCTGTATAGTGTGATAAAATATCAGTATGTAATGTCAGTGTACTACACACTGTGTAGTCAGCGTAATTCACCATAAACCACCACCTCTGTGTAGAAATGTCTACACTGCAATGGCAGCAATGTGCTGAGAGGGGAGGAACGTAGGTTTACACAAGCTTGGAGATGAGGTCTTGAGGTTGGAAGTTCGCAGAGGCTGGCTGATGGATCAGCCTACATGTATTTCCAGTTGCCGGGAACATCAGGTTCGCAGCCAAGGAGCCGTGGTCAGGGGAATGTATTCGAGAGCGGTGAGTTAGCACCAACCTCTGGGGCCTCATTCACTAAACGCGATTTGTTCGTGCCAAATCGCGAGCTTAGTGAATGAGGCCCCTGGTGTGGAAAATTCCCTTTCAGTTTCTGATGGTCTGTGCTCAGTGGGTTTCTCTGACTCCCATTTCAAACCTAGCAAGGTAATGAAGTTGCTGCGCAAGTCACTAAATAGCGGGGGAAGGGTAAATATACCCTTGTAGACTCCTGGGGGAAGAAAAGCACCACACCCAATATACCTGAAATGGTATGTGAGAAGGCCTCCATTGGAGACAGAATAAGGAAGGGGAAGTTGTTTGTATGTTTTTCCATCACGGACGTCAGCAAGAAAGCGCTAGCTGCAGATAAAGCAAAAGGGGACTGGGCGAGGAAGCATATAAATCCTTCCTTAATTGGGTAGTGGGGTTTTGTACTTTTGTGGCCTGCTACTTGGAATTGCGCAAAGAGGGAAATAGGGCCATATGCTGCTACATTCACCTAATACAGGACATGATGGGGTCTTTCAAAGGGGTAGCCTTGAGGGACTACGACGAAGGGTTTAGGAAAACACAGGTGGGTTGTAGGTCCATGGAGTTTGGTATTAAGGATTTAGAGGTGTGGTCTAAAGTAACACAACCAGGGCTAGCAACATTTGCACCCCAGCCTTTTTGTAAGCCACCCAGTCAGGAAAAAAGCCCTGCCATCTTCAACAATAGTGGCAATTGCTTTGCCTTCAATAATACCTGTTGTACATGTGGGTCAGCTTGCAGGTTCAAGCACAGTTGTCTTAGGTGCGGGGTGGGACATCCTTCAAAGGACTTTAATGTCCAGGTCACTGGGGGTGGAGGTCAACCTCAGCAGGGCTCTAGGGGTAACCAGCAGAGCCAGGTCCCCTGTTAAAGTTGACGCTATGTCATTTTGGCTTGATGTCTACCCCTTATGGGAAGATGAGGAGCTTTTGCTTTTAAAATCTGACAGGCAGTTCCCAGGGGTGTTGGAAGAGAAGGTTTTTGATGAGGTTAAGCGTGGGAGGATTGCGGATCCCTTCCCTGTACCTCCTATTGAGGATTTGGTCATATCACCAGTTGGTCTAGTTCCTAAAAAGATCCCAGGCGAATTTAGGTTAATTCAACATTTGTCTTACCCTGTGGGTCTTTCGGTGAATGATGCCATTGACTCGGACCAGTGCAGAGTAGTGTACCGGTCTTTTGCGGAGGCGCTAGAGATGGTGCTTGCAGCAGTGGGGCGCAGCTAGCGAAGCTGGATATTGAATCCGCTTTTTGGCTGCTACTGCTGCACCCTAAGTCCTTTAGATTCATGGGTTTCAAAATGCTTCAAGGTCCATTATTGATTGTTGTTTACCTATGTGTTATGCCATCTCTTGCACCTTTATTCGGAAGTTTAGCACTTTTCTGCACTGGTGCATTCAGGTTTGTGGCAAGCATCAGTTCATAGCCCATTACCTTAATTACTTTCTGTTTATGTTCTGTTCTGTTCTATTTCTGTTTACGACATTACCAATAATTTTAGGGCCAGACATGTCCCGAAGGTGGATTATAAGATAGCAGACGTGTTGTCCCATTTTGATTGACCGAGGTTTAGGTTGCTGGCAACTGGGGGCTCAGGCGGCTGGTTTGTCAATATCCTTTCCATTTTTAGCAGATTGTAAGGCCGGCCTAGATTCCCTGGTGAACAGATCCCTGGCCCCGGCTAGGTCAAGGTGCACTCTGACATTTTGTTACACTTTCATCCAAGGCCATGATGTCTTCATATTTGGCGGGTGTAGCCCATTTTTCATTACTAAATGGGGGAGTAGATTTTACTAAGACATGCAATGAAGGACTGGGCTCGTAGGATACCTGTAAAGGAGGATGTGCGTCGTCACATTGATGCTACATTGCTGGGGAGAATGTTAAAAGCTGTGCCAGGGGTTGCCTCCTTCCAATTTGAAACCAGCCTCTTTAAGGTGGCTTTTTCCTGGGCCTACTTTGCGTACATAGATCTAAAATGAGAAAGCTCTTGAGTGAAAAGCGTGTAGGCGTTATCCTGGGGGGGGAATTAGTTCTGTGTACCTGCTGTTAATTGACACTATCCAGCACTCTGTTCTACCTTTAATTTAGCGTTATTTGCCTCTCCTTCTTGTATGAAGGTGGAGGCTGCTTCTATTAGCTTAACTGTCATTGTTACAGCGCTTACGATACTCTTCGGGGACTACCTAATTTACCTGCCTGTTAGGCAGCAGTGTGAGATTCCTCACAAAGGAGGGCATGTTATTTCATGAATTACCACCTTATTTAATCTACCTCCCCTTCGTGTATGAAGGTGGAAACTATCTCTATTTGTGATACTGATTATTTATACTGCTACTTTCCCTTTCTTTTGGGGGTCACCAATCATATCTGTCTAGTATACAGTAATGTGAGACCCCTCCAGAAGGAGGGCTCACTATTTAACACATACCACTCTCCCTTTATCCTGTCTTTAATAATGTTTGATGTTACCTTTAATTGGTTTACATTATACATCATATTTAAATACCAGGAGTGCTAATTATTAGTAGTATTACTAATAACTGTGATACTCATATTTCTGTCTTTGGAAGATAGTTATACTGCTATATTAAAATATAAAAATTCAATTGTCTTCCATAAAGATACTGGGAGAGCAGAAATATATGTTCTCTGAGTATTCTGGGTTGTGGATGTTGTTATTCCATCTTAATCTTATTAATTATTATTTGTTCATTACTTTGTGGCAGCCCCTCACAGCTTTTGCACAGACTGCTTGACCATAATATTAATTTCAGATTACACCTAAATCCCCCTCTTGTTTTTAAATCACATTTATTTGTCTTGTGTGTCACTTTTTTGTAAATATTAATTTTAACCTATTTCGCTGGCATCATGTGCCAACCTCAGTCATTTTGTGCCTTCCCAGCTATTTTCAGAAGTTACAATTGATGTTGACAGCAACCAAGCTATTAATTTTAATAGGAACTAATAAAGTTTTACATTTTAATTGATTGGATTGCTGTCCCTCAATTTGAGTGGACGAGAGTGCACCTCACTAATCCCTCTCCTTTCTCTTGTTTCCTATGAAATGCCTAATTCATTTATCAGAAGAGGAAAAGAAAAACCACAGCGCTAAACCTAATATAAGACTTAAAAATAGTGAATTCACCAGTATTGAAATAATTTACCGAGCAGTGGTAAAATCAACAATTTATTAAATAGACATAAATGAACAACTATATAACAAAATACAATTAATAAAACGAAAACCATAAGAATAGTGCGCAGCTGCAATTAGGGCTATAATAGCATACACAGATGGTATATTAGAATGGGCAGTAAAATATGTCCAACAGAGTTATGTATGTCTCCGTGTAATCCTGGAGCAGTAGGCAAATAGGAGCATTCTATAGACTGACTTGGTTTGCAGTCAAATATACATAAAATGTGAGTGCAATGGCGTAGTCACTCTGTAGTAATTTATAGAAACATATAGTCTCTCTCCTGTTTGTAGGCTCTGGATGTATTATGCCTGCGGGAAGATCCCCAGAGTGTTTATTCCTCTTGTGCCCCGTAGATAATAACAGATTGAGATAGCAGAACAGTTCTCTGTATGACCATTAGGTCGTAGGTACTCACTGCCCGTATGGATGAAATAAGGACGGTTCAGGGAAATGGAATACAAGTTCCTCCATGGGTGAGTAGATAGATTGAACGTTGCGGAGGCCACCCGCTGTTTAGGACAACCCACGGACCGAAGACCGCTCAAAACAACCCACGTCTGTGTTCTAGTTGAATTAGCACGTGTAATGAAGTTACGTCCCATGCTGGGACTTTTTCAAAGCGGATAATAGTTACACAAGTAGAGCGTTAACTTGTGGATATAGTGTCGGGCTGGCCACCCGATACTCTGAACTGGGTACAGGCAATTTGGTGTATGGGTAATTTCTCTTGTGTGTCCCTGCCTGCTTATACATCTGCTAATCTGCCGCTACCGCTTCCATACAATATTCTCTGTTTAGAGGTACTCAACGGCTGTTTCCAATTATCTTGCTTCTATCAGTCTTCCATACGATTTCATTTGTTCACACTGATGTATTTACATATTTTTATATGTTTATGCATTTTTATTGATTTTATGAATTTACTGATTTTTATTAAACATACTTAACTATATACTAGCCTTGGTTATTTATCCATCACAGCTATTTGATATAATTTTTTTTCAATTTTATGGCTTCTGCGCTGTTATTTTTTTTTTTAGTACCCATTTATTTTGTACTGGCGCCGCCACTTCCACCGCCCTGGAGGGGCCTGTCGACATTCAAACTCTGGGGAGGTGGAAGACCGGCGCCTTTAAGAAATATATTAGGTTGCATAAGTGTTAAGAATTTGGGTGTGCCTAAGCTTGAATCATGCCTAGGATGAGCTGCTTGCCTATGGGGGCATGGGGGGCTTTTCTTCCTATTTATCCTCCCAGTAAGTCTCACTTTAGCATGACAAGTCTTGGAGGTTTAGGCAGTTGTTCACCCCCCATTAGGATGATTCAAAGCTGGGCTATCCCTTTCCTCTTTCCTTGAGTTTTATCCTTGTCAAGGGTTAATTAGAATTAGGGTGATATCTGTTTAGTAATCGGATAGGTTGACAGGCTTGGATTATCGGCTATTTCCACATTTCTGGGCAGGGCATGCTGCACCCACTAGGTGCACGAGGGTCACTCGCCATAGTTGGGACCTATCCTGGTTTGGTTTGTGGGGCCTTAAATGTGTTCTTTTCTTGGACTTAATTCGAAGAGCGCTAATTGTCTTTAGTTCCCCTGAAGTTATTATCATCCATCTGGGGGGTAATGATTTAAGGAAGTGCTCCATGTGGGACCTTGAGTGGTTGTTTAAAGCTGACATCACCAGATTAGACATCAAATTCCCGGGGGTTCACGTAGCCTGGTCTTATATGATCCCTAGGCTGCAGTGGCGTGGGGCTCTGGCCGTAAAATGAATTGACCGTGAGAGGAAGAAACTTAATTTCACTATGGCAAAATTTCTCTCCAACTTTGATGGCTTTAGCATTCCCCACACGGACATTAGATATAAAGACGGCCATCTTTATAGGAGTGACGTTGTGCACCTGGTGGATGAAGGGAGCAAAGTATTTGTTGA
The DNA here is from genome assembly GCA_011038615.1 of Limnodynastes dumerilii. Classification (NCBI taxonomy): domain Eukaryota; kingdom Metazoa; phylum Chordata; class Amphibia; order Anura; family Limnodynastidae; genus Limnodynastes; species Limnodynastes dumerilii. The sequence continues at coordinate 84,779 of WWET01005472.1, read as the reverse complement.
TGATATGGTAAGGGCCTTAAGCTGTTTTGAGGTGGCAGGCGTTGGTACTTGAGGGTACCACCGCTGTGGTGGTAGCAGTTGGGGGTCAGCAAGGTATTTTTGGGGCTAATTATGGAAAAGTTGTTTGTTGCAAACGGTCTCGAGGTACTTAACCCAGGTGAGATGCAATGACACCATTCCCTAGCGGTTGGGTCCGTAGGCAAGCCACCTTCCTGGTGCTGGGGTGAGCTTTATGATTGGGTTGCTGTTAGATGAGACTGCTTTGCCGTGAGCGCCAATGTATTAGCTTGTAGGGTTAAGGTTAAGATAGAGTTAAGTTAGGCGCTGCACCTCCCATCTGCTAATTGGGCCACCTTTCATTGCCGGATGTTCTAGCTTTAGACATTCAATAAATATAACCAATTTGCAATTCGGCCCAATTTATTAGTTTATTTAAATAAAACCATGTTCCCTTTTTAAACGCAGCTATTGTGTCTGCGTCTTTATTTCTAGTAAGGTATGTCTGGCTGTGTGGTTTCTGAGTGGGGCCTATGCCGTTTGCCATTTAAAGCCCCCTGGAAATTGAAGGAATGAGGACAAGGGTATAGAAGGTATAAGTAGACTTGTCAATGTTTACACTTCTGGGTTTTCCACCCATGCTAGTAAGAAAGCTGCTTCATACCTTATCTGTGTAAGAAAGAATACACAGACGGCTAGTTCAGCTGAACTTCCACTTATCCCTTCCACAGATGGACCTTTCTAGGTAATCCAGATCGATTTTATACACACACCACATTGTAGGAACTAAAATGATGTGTTGGTATGCTTTAATCATTATTATTATTATTATTAACATTTATTTATAAGGTGCCACACTGTATCCGCAGCGCTGTACAGAGGCAATAGGAAAGCCAATAGTTACATAAACAATACAATAATTAACAGAGGGTATAAAACATAGAATAGGGAATGCAATACAAGTACAATGCAAAAATAAAATATAGTACAAAAATAGCGTAGCAATATGTAATAAAAAAAAAATAAAGATGCTGGATAATGTGTTTTATAACTGGGTAAATGCATATCTGGGCACAACTTTATTACTGCGTTTAATGCTAATAATCTTTTGTCTAAAACCATACTTGATGGTAGACCAATAAATCTTTAGAGTGTAATAGTGAAAAGATTATCCAATATTTCATTAAAAAAGCAGCAGCAGAAAAGTAGAAAACTGCTGTCTCTAGATATGCCAGGAACTATCATGATATTGAACCTGGAGAATATGTATTGTGTAATGTGATCTAAACCTTTTTGTTTAGTTTGTCTAACAGACAGAAGAGAAGGACAACATTAAGTGTTGATGATCAGCAACACAGCACTGAAAGCAACAGAGACGGACAATGGGAGCTTTTCCTCTCATTGCAGGAGAGTCAACAATCCAGGAGAAGTTCAAGATGAGATTGAGGTTAATAAAACAACGCCATCACTCGTGAGACTGTTTTGTGATACTTGAAATGTAGCCATAGAGGTTAGTTCTAGGGATAGGATTGATTACCTTGACTTGGATTTGTAGGATCAGTCCCATACCATTAAACGAATCTGAGCTTCTTAAATTGCGTGAGGGAAGAATTACAGAATGAAGTGTAATGTAGCTAAATTAACTAACTTTAAAATTTGCGGGGAGCCTGTTCTCAGCACTCTTGCAATTAACCAGCAACAACCCATAACATTCTATCTTTAAACTAAAAGTCAAAAACAAACACACTAGCACTGCTGGGGTGCCTTTTTTGTATCTGTGTGAATTCCCCATACCTTGCTAGCACCTGCTCTAACTTATATATTGATTTGAGCAACCTCTATTTTGTGTGTTGAATAGTGTGTAATGCAGAAATCCGCAAGAACCTGAGATAATCGCAATCCAGTTAAAGATGCGGATCAACCCACAAAAGATTTTATCCGAGTTTGAAAGGTTTATCCAAAAGCACTAGTCCCACCAAACAGCAGCGCAGACCAGTACTAGCATGAGTTTCAATACAAAGGCCTCTGGCCTTTAGAGCCTGGCATTGTCCTTTTAACAGGTACGATCAAAAGAATGTCTTCTGTCCTCTTGATAAGAGAATCCTCATGGTCATCTCATATCCATTTAATTGTACAGGTGGTCCCAGCCCAACTAGCATGGTCAAATAAACTAACTCTGCACATTTAATATTACATATTATCTATGCCTATAACTTGCGTATGCTATATGCGATTTTTTTAACAAAATATAACATTGCTAATTTAACATTAAAAGCTACACTATATAAATATGACAACATTATAATATTTCCACAGTGATTGGCGGTATTTAGCTGATTGAATCCTCCTGCGAATAAAACAAAGATTTAATGGTTTGGAATGCATTTTATTAACTAAGTATACATAAGTCCTATATGAAAATATGAATATTAACCTGTCTATTAATGTGTGAAATTATAAGAGAGAAAAATCCCACGAAAGTATGCACATGCATGCCAGTCCTAGCCTAGCCTAGCAATGATTAATATTGTTTTGAGATTTTATATGAGAAGATTTGGTTCAGTAGCTATTTTTGAGACTTGGAGACCTCTATGGCGGTGGGAGATCCCGCTACGATGGCTGCCTTTCCAAAGTAGAGACAGCCGAAAGTTCTTTTTAGGCTGTCCCTATTTCGAATAGCAGTCATTTTAGATTTTCTTTTTTTCTGAATGGGCAAATATGCCAATCTGCACACTCACCCATTCCTTTTCAGAAGCGCTGCCAGACCCACCGCAGGAGAGGTAAATAACCTCTCTGGGGACTTTTAGTGTTAGGGGTAGGGTTAGGGTTAGGGTTAAGCTCTAGGGAAGGGACGATTAAGGTTAGGGCTGTAGAAGGGGAGGAAGATCAGAACTGACTGGGAGAGAATGGCCCTATAAAAATAGATCCACAGTCCCTCTGTGGTGGGTGAGCTTTTAATTTAAAAATATATGATATATGACCCATAGTTCCTACTTGCAATAGTAGAGGAAGTGAAGCAGCCAGGGTTATGGGATGAGTGCACAACCTTATATATAAAATTCATTGGTCTGTGTGTTTGTTTGTCTGTCTTGTTATGCAGGGACACCCCTGAACCGATTGGGATGAAAAGAGCGCAAGGTGGTCCAGCTATTACCTGGACAGGATTTAGGGAGGTAAGGGTCCCAGTCAGTCCTCCTGTTGATGTATGCTGGGCAGAACTTTGAACCAGGGAACCTTTTCTGGGCTTTCCACTGGATGGCTCTGTGGACATCACATTCTGATTTAAGAGGGACTGTTCTGAGTAGCAGGCCACAAAGGTTGCGGGCCTTGTGCAAACGTTGCGAGTCCCCGCTGCGATGTCTCTCATTGCAAAATAGGGACAGTCAAAAGTTGCTTTTCAGCTGTCCCTATTTTGAATGAGAGCCATTGCAGTGTTTTTTTGTTTTTTGTTTTTTTTAATGAATGGGTGAGTATGCAAAATACATTCATATTCCAAAGTGCCGCCAGACCACCGGAGAGGTGAGTAACTCTCTCCGGGGACTTAGGGTTAGGCTGCAGGGGAGAGAGACTTAGGGTTAGACAGCAGGGGGACTTAGGGTTAGGCTGCGGAGACTTAGGGTTAGGGAGTGGGACTGCTTACCTTTCGGAGCACCGTGTTCGGCGATCCGGGGATCGATCGCTGTGCCTTGTCAAGGCATAAGCAATCAATCAATTGAAATAGGGCCCTTCACAACGGGGGCTCACACTCTTGTGGAAAAATAAGTGTGGTTTGAACAAATAAGGTCAGTTGTGGCCGGAGTTTGACCAGAACATGGGCAGGGCATATATTGAATGATGGGTCACAAATGGGCGGGGATGATAGAAAAGAAGGTAAGGTTTAAACAAATAAGTTTATCTGTGGCCGGAGTTTGGCCTGAAGGGTACTTATATTGTCTGATGTTAAAGGATAATATTATAAATCATTTTGCAAGATAATAAATATAGGAGAAACTGTTTAAATTCACTATATAATGTACATTATCTCAGTCCACAACTGCTCTAAACCTTGAATATTTGCAGAACAAAAAGAACACATATAATATGATAGGTGAATTCAAACACATCCATGCAACCCTTAGTAATAAATCAGTCCTTAAAAAAAACTAAAGAAAGAAATGAACTTAGATGTATGAATTATTGCTTCCTGAACACTGAGCAATTCTTGTCAGGGTCATCCAGCAACAAAGAATTTACCCTAATGTCATAATGTCGCTTCCACCATTTGATTCTAAAAAATATCCTGTCAAGTAGGATTCCAAATGCCACATTACTGCTGATAAGTTACGCTGGAATTACCAGCCTGACCTTGAACATACAGTGATTCACTTACACGCTACTGACTGCTTTGATTCAATTCTTTCTATGATTTGGCTTTTTCTGTTTGTTTTTTGTTTTGCTTTTTTTCCCTCTCATTTATGGCTAAATTGCAAACATAAAAAAAAAAAATTGGTTCAATGCATTTAACTAGCGGTAAATTAAATGTTGTCTATTGGAAATCAGGGAACATGGCAATAATGAAACCTTAGCAATGAGCTGGAAATGCTGTTGCCAAGAAATAAAGGCTAAAATGTCAGAAGGTATGGGGAACAACCGTTATTCCAAATCACACAAGTAGCTGGCTCCATACAGGCTTCAGTGATGTATCAGACACATAATAAGCATGCCATTTGTCTTGATTATTTCAATCTTCCTATTTAAAGCTTCATCATGGTGGCAGCTGGTTTAAACAGAGCTGCTCATTTAACAAGTCACTGCAGGAGCCAGACAAGTCAAATAAGTGCCCTTCTATATTACAGCTAGCATTTCTCTTGCAGCTCTTCCTGGATCACAGGGTTGGCAGACAATCGGTAGAAATATTCTCATGAGGTGATTGGCCTGAAAGCTCTAAAATGGAAAAAATGTTTAATGTTCCAGGTAGAATAAAAATAAGTGTGCAGTTAAAAGAAGAGCAAAAAATAAAAAAAAAATAACCTAATGGACTAAAGTGCCATTCATAAAGAATTTTCTTTTATTACAGGGCTTAATGATTTTCCATTAATTATCTGTAAATGGTAGTAAAGGATTTTATGTCAAGCTAAACCCAATTAGACTTAAATCACCTTGGTTTGATTTATTCATGTTAATTCCTGTGTAACCCAAATTATGTTTTTGGCCACCAGTGAGACAGATTTTTCACTCTAAGTATAATACATGTGTAAAGTAAAAATGTATAAATAGCATATCTTTTGTTACTGAATTTCACTGCAGACCAAGCCTGGTATAATCAAAGCGAACGGGGGCTGATCCATTATTTAAATATACTAGCAAAATAAGGGTTAAAATGTTAATCTCAGTAAAACCATATGGAACTGCAGGGATGGCAAGTTTATACTGCGCAACCAATATCAGAGTTGACAGGTGGCATTTTCTGGCTAAACTCAATTTAAAAGTTACAATTTAAAATTAAAGTTGTTCAGTGCAATAGACATCAGGAAACTGATTCTGAGCTGCATTTCTGTCGTGTTTTCTGATGCCCATATGTCTGTGCAGGGCCGGGGCTAGAGTGTTCGGCGCCTCCCTGCAAACTTTAAATTTGCGCCTACCTGTTTAACGATTTGTCATTATAGTTTCTAGAGTATAGTATATATGAAAGCATCATAAAACACAATCTTGTAAACACAATAAAAGAAAGCAAATCATAGCCGTTACTATACAATACAGGCAGTTTTCTAGTCTCCACTATACAAATCCCATTTCATCCTAAAAACTGCAATACAATACAGACTATATATCTTATAGACTTTATCCTATTGACCTCTACACCATACAGGTCAGCTTACAATACAGACTGCATCCTTCCGACCACAGTACAATAAATTCAACATTCTTGTAACCTGAATGCAGTTAAAAAAAAAATGCAATGCAGTCACAAAACAGAAAACATTTGTAACAATGATACGATAGAAGCACCGCCTTGTAAGCACTTATTTATTCAGTTTGTGTGTGTGTACAGTGTATATATTC
>WWET01005472.1:59915-70282 GCA_011038615.1 Limnodynastes dumerilii | reverse complement strand
TTCATCTGTTGCAAACAGTAATAGTGTTGAGAGGTGATATTTCCTATCCCAAGTCTAAATAACAGTGTGATAGTAAAGCTGGTCAGTATCTGTTTTCAGTAAGCAATTAAAAGATGTATTCCTGCATGCAAAGAATACAATTAATTTGACTCCCCCTGAAAACAACATGGTTTTGCCCAGGAGTCACTTTAAGTTCTTATTTTAAGAAATTTCTTAAGTCTGAATCAGGCCCTTAGTTTCAAGCTCCTTTTTAAGTCTGGATCCAGCCCTTAATCTTTAGGCTTCAGCTGATGCTAGATTTGGGAGAAGAGTTCTCTCTGCAGTGGTATGAGGTACATGTTCTGTTTTTTTTCTCCTGCCCACATTTCCTGCCCACCTAGGAATGCTTAGGTAGAACCCATCGTTAGTGCTGCCAGGAAGTAGGATGAGGAAACGTTAGATTATTTCCAGATAATATGGTTTCCTCGACTCCTCCATGGCAGTACATATTGCCCAACCCTGCATGTATTTATTAATTGTTCTGGTTATATTTTTAGCTTTTTGAAGTCAGAAGACAGCGTATGGAGGAGAGGGTGGTCCTTATATGCAACCTCCGGTTCTTCTTATTTCCTGTCCTGGCTCAAGACAGCAGATGGGAATTCCCCATCGTTAGTGCTGCCATGGAGGAGTTGAGAAAACTATATTATCAGGTAATATTCTAACGTTTTCTGCAGCTTACCCATTCCCTAGCTTTCCGACACCCGGCGCAGCAATGGATGGAAGAACCGCTGTAGAGGTTACACTAGAGCTTAGTGCAGAATGGGAATCTTAGTGTTAGGCTGCGGGGAGAGAATACAGCTTAGAAGGGGTGTCATATGTTTAGGCTTTGGGGAGGGGATTCAGTGTAGAAGGGAATACGTAGGGTTAGGCTGAGGGGAGGGAATGCAGTGTAGAAGGAGAAACTTATGGTTAGGCTGTGGGGAGGGGATTGAGCATAGAAGATGAGTCTTAGGGTTAGGCTGTGGGGAAGGGAGCTTTAGGGTTTAGCTGCAGGGAGGGGATCCAGCGTAGAAGGGGAAAGTTAGCGTCAGGCTGCGGGGAAGGGAGGGTTAAGGTTAGCATAATAGAAGGGAAGGTTTAGGGTGAGGATTAGGATAAGGCTTTGGGAAATACTCTCCAGTTGGCACTGGGGATTCCTCCTGGGTGTCAGGATGTGACTAATAGAAATGTCAAAAATGGCTAATAGAAAACGACTATCATAAAAGGGCTGTTCTCAGCAGGGAACCATATCCTTTTTATGCATGCTTTGCAGGACTTGGGCAGCTTTTCTAATAAATATATGTCAAAATAGGCCTGAAAGAAATGAACTTGCAGCCTTTATTAGTGAATAGTTAGTATTGGAATAATTATTGCTGTCAGGTTAGGATATCGATAAAACATCATAAAAGGCAATAATGGGAGGAGTGGAAGGAACCACTAAGGAGTGACTCTGCTCTGATTATCTAGGATATAATACTTTGATTGGTTAAATAAAGCCCTCAATGAAGTCCTGAAATAACCTTAACATGTATCAATTTATCTTTCAAAACCCAGTGGATTCTATACACAAATAGACAATATACAGCACCATTAATATACCATTAGTCATGCAAGGTGGTGAATTTGATTCATTTGTAGCAGTAATAGTAGAGAGCAAGAAATAAGCCAAAAATGTATAAAAGTGTTTGAAGATGTCTACGGTTATTGTAGGACCCTAGAAGTCTGCACTTCTGCTTAAAAATCTGTGGTCACCCAGAACAGAAATTTGATGGATTAAAAATATATTCTCCTTTACTTCCTCAGTGGGAGCAGAGAGTGGGAATTTCATTGTTTTCTCTATCCTCATTGAATTGCCTCAAGCAATTTATTGATTTCCTTGCTGAGCTCAAAAGTGTCTGCTGGAGTTTCCACAGATTATATAGTAAGGAGGTTCCTGCTGTGAAGCTGCAACCACAAAATGGTTACCTTTCCAAATGTATCCATCTCCATAGAGCATTAGTTTGACATTTCATAGGAAGCATGCTGGTAGGATGAAACAGAATATATATAATTAAAGATGTGATATAGGCAAAACAGCTGTAAAAACTTCCAGCTAACATTATTTCAACTTTCAGATAGCACAGAGAGGTTTAGTCCTGTAGATGCATGTAAATGGATTATATCAAATCATTGTGGAGTGCATATTATACCTCTGTGACAAGCTATGGAATGTTAATAATAAAACATCAAACTGATTTGGCAGTGAACATAAATTCACAGGGCCCGATTCAACTAGGAGCGATGACAGGAAAACGCTTGCGGCGTGCTTTCCCCATCATTTACGGTAGGTAAAAATTTGGCGATTTTTATGAACACCTCTATGGGGCGCAGAAAAAATCCCCCCCCCAAAAAAAAAATACTCAGAATTAACTTTACACCACAAATAACGTGGGTGCAAAGCTAACTGAATCGGGCCCACAGATTTTATAGCAAACACAATGCAATTGTCTGCAGACCACAATTAGAATTCATGGTATGAACTCTGTAGGTCTCTATTCATGGACGTGGTCTGAAAAACCACATGTCCAAATTAAAAAAAATAACGTAGTGTGTTTAATTTATAGGGTTCATCAAAGTGTTTAAGCCATTTTGCCCAATAATGTGTCCACATGATTGATTACATGGAAATATGTCATATTGACCTAAATAATTTTTTAAACAATTTAAAATCCATGACTTTTTCAGCAAATTTTTTATACTATAATAGAGCATATACGTATTCCTAAATACTGTGACTTCTGCTCACTCAGCACATCTTTTTGTGTATTTTTCTCTATATTGGTGTTAGCAGACTCCAATTGCTGAGTTTGAAGCCCATAATCACAGTAGGACGGGTAATAACTACTAGGTGCACTATACATTACCCAGCTCACTAGTTATATATTTATTATATACATGCAGCTGCCTGACTGAAAAGTTTCTTCAGTTCAGTCGGAAGCATAGCCAAAATGATAAACTATGGATGTGATTTAGTTTTGATTACAAAAGCGTTAAATAAATTTACTGCTTGCAGATATCACACATTGAGTGGTGACAGGACACTCAAAAAAAAGAGCAATGTTCCAAACATTGGAAAATTGTGTTTTATAACTATAGAGATGTACAAGAAAAAAAAAAGAACGAGGAATTACCATTACTATATACAAATGGTATGTGTCTCTATTCACTCTATTCAAGTGTATAGGCAGGGCCACCATCAGAGAAGACAGCCGGTGCTACTGTCCTGTGCCCGGAGCTGATAGGGGCCAGCTGATACTTACCTTAGCTTTGCAGTATATATGCAGTATAATATGCTTAGAGATGCATATTAGCGGGCTTGTGTGTAGGTTAGGCCCTCTGTTAATGCATGTCTGCGGTGCCAAGTCCCCTGTGATGTCACGGGTGATGTCACAAAGGGGGCAGGGGCAATGCAGATGTGTCATGAGCCCCAAAATTTCTTGCGGCAGCCCAGTGTATAGGAATAATGGCCCAGATGCTGGGCTACGGCCGACAGCTGGATTACGCACTGTGCGTGCGTAATTCCACTCTCAGCTATGAAGTGCACATGCGCACATCGAACACTAGCGTACTTAGCATTATTTACGTACGCTGGCTGGAACATTAAAGGGGCTGGGCAGCAGTTTACATATGCCGTATCTCCGCCATCTAGGCGGAGATAGGCATTTAAATTAGGTAGCGGGGCGGTGGAAGGCCCAGTATGACAAGGTAATTCGCAATTTTTAAGGTAGCAATCTGGACTCGTAAGTGTCCAGATTTTATTATGCGGAGAGGGGAGTGCCGGGGGCGTGCACTTCCCACTACGCTGTAGTAACTCAAGACCACACATGTCCGTAAGACGTGCGTTGGTCTGGATCTACCCCAATGACAGTAAGGAGATATTGGCGTTTCTGCTGTAACCACTACAATTAAGCATGTTTACTCCCATGTGGGCCCAAACTGTGAAGAGGATGGCAAGCATCAACGTCTTAGAATTTTGCTTTGGAACCTGGATTGTTACTTTTCTATGTAGAAAGTACTTATGTATGTTATCATTAACTCCAACTGAGAGTTACCAAAACATGTAATAGCTTCTCTGCATGTGTGAAAGAATGACTACTGTTCCAGTGTGACAGATGGCTATTTTGTACTGTTGTAAAAATGGCGTTAAAACATCTGATTTAATCATATATGACAATTACTTGACTTGCAAAGTTATTTTATAAGCAGTGTCAATTTTACTATGAAGACAAGATTTATAAAATAGCACAGATGGTGGTAATACAACTGTACATGCACCTTTTTATGTCATTTTATTTTTACTACTGTCATAAAGCTTTAATGAATAAAGATAGAAGAATTAATGAAAAACATTCAAATATATCAAACAACTGACTCATGACCTTTAATGTTGTTCAATAATATACAATAGTTTGTCCTGCAAATAAATACATTAAAGTGTTGAGGGAAATAAAGATATTATATTAAAGAAAGACACATTGATATAAAAGAGAGCAACACAAAGGGCCAGATTTTCTAAGCTGAGGGAATGGAAAAGTGGAGATGTTGCCTATAGCTTGCGATCAGATTGTAGCTGACATTTTCTACTATGTAATAGGAAAGTGAGAACAAGAATTTGATTGGTAGGGCAACATCTCCACTTTTGCTTTCCAGCAGCTAAATCTAGCCCAAAGAGAGTAATACAAGGTAAGAATTTGATATATACATTCAAGAGAGGTACTCTGAATCTGACAATGAAAAGTGAGATTACACGATAGTCTGGTTCAACGTTTCAGTTTTAGTAAACTTTCGTCAGGAACATATTACGTACAAAACAATGCAAGACACTTTATAACTTACCCCTCCACCACAAAAACCACCACCATGTGAAGCGTCTACGAGGGCGGTCTCGACGTGGCATCCCAGACCGGAACCAGGAACTCCAGAGACCGCCTCCGACAAGGACGCGGTAACTGTGGCAACAAAAACCAAGGTGATATAAACAAAAGATGTGCCGGGGGAACAGAGCTGAATATAAACTAACAGAAAGATATGATAGGCAGGAAAATAGGCACCCACATTGCAGGATGGATAGAATGCCAATAGAAAATAACAACACATTGTTTTGTACATAATATGTTCCTGTCAAAAGTTTACTAAAACTGAAACGTTGATCCAGACTATCAAGTAATCTTGTTTTTCATTGTCACACTCAGAGTGCTCTCTTCCATGTACCTTTATATTTTCCATTATCCCTCCTAAGGGGTGACTTTTGTGACGGCACCTGAGCAGTATACCACTTATTTATTCAACGTACTGTGGAGTGCCACTGCCTTGGACACTGTATATATATATATATATATATATATGATGGAAGTCACTCTTGAAACTAATAGGTGTATTGAATCTTTAACACAATTTTCCAAAAGACATCATAAAAACATATCGGTCCAACATTTCAATCGGTCTCTGCCGATTTCCCTTAGGGACTTGTCATACAACACAACAGATCAAAAGAACACAAGCTACTGTAGCAGAAATATATAGAGGAGTGCACTTACCGGCTAAGACGCCAACACCATGCCTCACCGAAGGTAACTTGGTAGTTATTTAGTCAGCTGTGCTAATTTCTTAAGCTGTTTTATTTGATTAGTCCAATGTCTGTTATTTAAAGGGGAGTTTAGTACAACCTGGTAAGGTTTTAACTTGCTTTTCCTAGTCAGATTTTCTAAGCATTGATTTTGCAAGCATTTAGGGTCTTGATTTCAGTTTAGTGCACAATCAGAATGCGCTAGTGTTGTACATCCTATTCAGAGTTGCATGTTTCTGCAACTGTGGTAAAGTAACCAGTGGAGTTCCTCAGGGATCTGTACTTGGAACAGTACTATTTAATATCTTTACTGGTGAGGGTAAACACATTAGGAGGGTACACAATATGAGGGATAATCTAGATAGACTAGAGGATTGGTCAAAACAATGGCAACTGCAGTTTATTGCTGATAAATACAAAATCATGTACTTGGGGTGCAAGATACAATGCTTTAAATCACAACTTCATTACAAACATCTGTTACATGAAAAATCTCCTTTTTTGTCTTACACAAACTCAGTTGGAATCAATAAATAGACAGTTAATTATATATGTTTTGTATATGGTTCATTAATTTAAGATATGTATCAAATAGCCGATGTTTCTTGTACTTTGGAATAAAATATAGCTTGTTATTAATATGTTCAATTTTCAAACTTTTGCCAAGCACAGGTTACCTCTTACCCATTTCACTGTCTAGTTACCATGAACTTGTAAAGCTCCCTCCAGCAGGGCCATAATTTCACAGCAATTTTTTCTTTATTTAGGTGGGATCGGGCGATATTTGATTGGTGTTTGTCCTTTTTATGTCACATTGCACCTGTCTTAAAAACCATTTTCATAGCGAGCAAGGGGCTCTAAGCAGACCTAGGTCAATCTACAGATCACAAACACTGTAGTATGATCATTCATATTGGTTAACAGTATTGGCAATTATCTGCCCATATTACACAGGGTGACTTTAGTTCCCATCCTGGTTACTGCTTCTTCCTTTGAAACATTACTATAATATTTTTTATAGTATAGTATAAACACAGTGTTTTAAGTTCCCAGCAGGATCAGCAGATATAATTTGACAAAGAAGGTAGTGTATTAATTTAGGTAAATCTTGAAGCATATATAATGCTTTAGTGTCCAATTTCTGGTGGCTTATATTATATTTATTTGTCAAGTGGCATAAGAGGCACATGACACTGTAATATTATGTATTTTTACCATTTGGAGGTTTTCCTGCATAGATAAGTCCAAGGTGTTTGGTGCCTGAAGTTTATCACATCACAGTGCTTAGGCAAGTTTTGTATTTATTCCAACTTCAACTTGGCCACAAGATTAAAGTGAATACTGTTAATAGTTGCTTTTAGGTTGTTCCTTATTATTGCTTATGAATGTATTTATTATGCTTATCTGTATAGGTATATGTATTTATATCTACAAAATTATAGTGATAAGTATTCTTAGATTTAAAGAGCATTTGAATCTAGGTGATCTAGATCTAATCGCTTGCCTTAGGGGGGCACGAAGCGTTTTCCTCCTGTTTTTATCCCCTTTAGAGAAGTCTTTTTATTGGCTATTGAGGACTCATGGAATTCAGGAATATGTTCCCCTTTGTTGGACTTGCTTTGACTACGGCTTTCTTTTCGCTCCTTATTTGTTTTCTTTTGTCTGATATTATTCCTTTCTTTATTTATTGACTATTGTATTGTCAGGTTTGGCTTGTCATTAAACTTTAGGAGTATATTTTATTGACTTTTGGGTTCTTTTATTTCTTTTAATTACATGTGTGATGCCCCAAGGTCGTTCAGCCTGGATTATGGGGTATTCATACATTTATTGGGCTGGCCAATTTCATCTCTGGAAGCTCCCTCGAACTGGAATCTTGAATAGTTAGATTTTAGAGGTATGAGGTGGTTGTTCTTAAAGAAAAAACACTATGGGCTGCACAAATGTTTAATTATTCATTTAGGGGGTAATGACTTGGGTTATTCCAAGTGCTGTGACATTGATCTGGTACTTAAAGTGATTTATATGCCATACATGCCTTATTTCTGTCTTTGCTGATGTATTGGTCTGCAATAATTCGTAGATGCTTTGGAAAGGCCCCAGGTTTAATAAAAAAAAATGGAGGATGAGGCCAGTAAAAATATAAATAGGTCAATAGGTAAATTTTTGTTATCAATAACAAATAACTCTGCAGAGTAATAATCAATAACTCTACAGAGTTGATGGAGTTCATTTTTCAGATAAAGAGCACTTGATTTTATCTTTTAATCAGAGGCGCATCCTTCTAGGTTCACCTGACCTGTGTCGGGGTCCTGGTCTGCCTCCTCCACATGATGAAGTATGCAATTAAAGAGGTGAAGCTGGGGATTTGGGTTGGGGAGGTTTAGGTGGTAAAGGCGTCTTGTCAAAGAAAAATTGTTGTTGCTTTAAGTATCCTGAGGTGATACGCGCCTGCTATTTGCCACCTGTCTCATGCATAAATTTTATATAGTCTAATTCAAAAGTCAATTTCAGTTAATAAACCTATTTCCCCCTTTTTAAAATCCAATAAAGTTGTCCGAGTCTTTATTTGTATGAATGTTGAGTGCTGTGAGGTGGGTCATCAATCATTGATCATTTATCATTAATGGCACCACATTAGAAACTACTGAGGAGGAAAGGGATCTAGGAGTCACAATTTCATGTGAGTTAAAGGTAGCCAAACAATGTAACAAAGCAATGAGAAAAGCAAGTCAGATGCTTGGTTGCATAGGGAGAGGAATTAGTAGCAGAAGGAGAGAAGTAGTAATGCCCCTTTATGAGAGGTTAGCAGTTATCAATTGAGGACCGTATTCACACTTAAGTAAGTGTAGAATCTACGTGCGTATTTTTACAACCCATTAAATTGCGCATGTCCAGAACCCAAATATACGCACGTAAACCATGGTCGGCTGATTTACATACATGGATGTCTGATTAGGACTGATGCATGCATCGGCACATAACGAATCCCGTGTCCGCAGCTAGAGGGGCAAGACTCTTAATGCAAATGAGCTGCACACGGGCTACTAATGTACAGTATGGGCGTTCCTCTACAGTTAGGACTGATTCACAAGGTGGAGTTCCTTGCGTAAACTACATATGCACAGGAAAAGTTAAGGTAGTCCTCGACCACTCATAAGTTGAAGAACCGTATTGTTTGCTGTGAAGCCATGCGTCTTCTCTTACTTAGTTCAGGCCTGCTGATTGTTTGTAATCAATGGATGTGTGTTTTTAAATTAAACAAATAAAGGCTCGTCTATTTAATCCTATGCTGATTTTACATTTTGTACAATACTTTAACCTTGTAAAGGTGCCATTATTTGGTTTGAGTTTGGGAAGGTTTTTATGAATTGTTATTCATTTAAAATTTTGTGAACAAACACTATTACATTTAGTTATATTTAACTAGTATTGGTTGTTTGTGTTGTTTTTATTGTTTTAAAGTCTCTATTAAATATATAGTGGATCATTGTATTTCGTATTTCGTATGCGTTCATGTGTATTGTAAATTATGTCATAATTATTCCTATTTCAAGTTGTATTTTTTATGGTTACTTTAGTTTACATATGTTAATGAGAGCCTGTGCTGTTTTTAGAAAAAAAAAATTCTTTAATTTTCTAAGGCTAATCAGTGCATTTTGTTACGTATCTTTGAGTCCTAAGCAATTTTAAGCACCTAAACGCACGACCGATTAACAGTTAATAAAGTTTGCACGTACCTAATTATACGCAGGAAATACTTACATACTTATGTTGCAGCTGCTGTTACTTATCCTCTAGCTCCCTAGCCTGCACCTCCAGTCCCTATTTCCCCTCCATTACACATACTCCCTATCTCTTCTACTTTACATGTCTCTCTCTCTTTCTGTTCCCGTTACATTACATGTCTTTTTCCCTGTCCCCCTTACATTACACGTCTCTCTCTACTCCCCTTATTTTTCTCCCACCCCTTCCCTTTTCTTCATGAGCTCACATGTCTGGTTATGACTGTGCTGTTCAGAGCAACACAGCAAACACAGAAACATTTCCTAACTCGCAGAGCAGAACAATATTAGCAGCGGCAGGCCAGGCAATGTGTTGCTGTTCTAACACCTGTCACCATACCTGCTGCCACCCTAACTGCACCACCATACAGTATAGGATGTATAGCGGATCTGCAAACTCCAAATCAGGTCCACTGTCCAGGAAATGACAAGTTCTTACACTCTAATCCGTAACACATATGCCTTATAACCTGACCTTCGTCTATATGTCAGGATTACTTTTTGAGCTTTGTACTTGGTGACATAAAGCCATTGGCCAGTATTAATCCAATATTTGAACATTTATATTTTAATTTGTTAATTAGATTTTGTGTAGCAAAACTAAACCACACTAATTCCCTAGTTGTTGAAATATCATTAAAATTGCCAAAAAAACGATGCTGTATATACACAAACAGAATTATAACAAAAATTGCCATGTCTCCTGTGCAATTTAGCTCATTAGATATATTAACATGCCTTCTGGATAAGACTAAGTTAATTAAATTAAAGTATAATTCATAGTAAATATGCAAATTCCTTCATAGGTGTTTTGCAGTCACTGGTTCACATTCACACATAAGAAGTCTAGGAGACTTCGGGCCTGATCCTGAGCTACGGCCGCCGTCGCTAGTACGACGACCGTAGCTCTAATGCGCATGCGCCGGGCAGATGTTGCCCGGCGTTACTATGGAAACGCC
>WWET01005472.1:20480-52364 GCA_011038615.1 Limnodynastes dumerilii | reverse complement strand
GATTTTTCAGCACTCTCTAGAGATGCTATTTTATGTCTTTTGATTTCAATGTGATTTCGCCGCGATTCGGTGAAATCGCATTTAGTGAAATAGAATCATCCCATGTTGCTAATTGAAAAAAGTCGGGACCGCGATTTGCGGACCCGCGAATAAAAGATTACTAAATTCACGTGATTTTTTGCTTAGTGAATCGTTTTTGGCGAATTTCAAGCAAAAAATCATGTGAATTTTAGCAATTCGAACTTAGTGAATGAGGCCCCACATGCGGAATTTGGCTGATGGACTGAGGTATGGACTCATATCTTTGGAATGATAACGATATACCCCAGAAAACCAATAAATAGACTGGTTTTACAATTCCTATCAGTGTCGCTGATCTGCACCAGTAATATTATCTTAGAACATTAAGGTACTTCCTAATTTTCGCTCAGCACTTTCAAAAATTGCTTATCAATATAGAGGATTTTGTTTTAACATGAATGCTTATAATGGTTAGGGAAAAAACAGAGTCCATGCAGTTAAATAATTGTAATTATTTGATTAAAGCAATTATTTATTTTAGGTTTCAGTATATTTCAACCCTTTTATTATATTAATAAATCTAAGAAAATGTTTATTAGACGTTTATAAGGATTCATTCATTCATAGTTTTAATAGTTGTATAATAAAGCCAAAAAGCAAACTGCTATTAAGATTAATCCTTATGCCAAGTAAAATCATCTTTTCTGACAATATTTGGGTGCATTCAGTTGTTAAATTATATAGACTTTAAGTCATAAGACACACATTCTAATAATGGTATCTTCTTTAACTTATACAACCTGATCCAGTCTGATACTACATTCATTTAATCATGTTTTAGCTGTGTCTCCTGTCAATTTAGTCACAAAATGCTTCAGTCAGCGCCACAAATCTTTAAAATTGTAATCAGAGTTTTACTGTACTGTCTTTCCATTTGATTCATTCACTGGTTACTCGGCTGTAAAGGCTGTTTCTACCGTACATTTTAATTTAAGATGTCTACTCATATGTTTATAAAATTTGATATATTTGCTTCATGTCTTAAGTTATTTGTGAGCTCCAACATCTAGTAGTTTTGTCATACAGAGTGCATAACTTTTTTTGGTATCCTTATCCAATGAATTATTAAATACTTTTGTTGTAAGTAAACTGCAATATCACTGTGGTTGCCATGCATGCAAAACAATTTCAATTACTTTGTACCCTTCTCATTACAGCATGGCTTGTCTAGGTATGACATAAATGTAATCCTTCTTATAGTGTACGGGATGAAGTCGTCGCCTCAGAAATGCTGTTTCCGAAATACAGTCAGTTGAAAGCTAATTTTTGTCTGTCTCTATTTTGAAAATAGCACTTATACGAAAATATTAGTAATGAATGGGTAAGTATGCCAATTAGCATACTTACCCATTCATTCATTTGGAAACCGCTGCTGCAGACCCATCGCATTGCCGCAGACCTGCCAAACCGGATAATAAGGGAGTCTATAAGGAGTAGTAGTCTATGGGGAGTCTAAGGGTTTGGCTATGGGGAAGAGAGTCTTAGGGTCAGGCTGCAGGAAGAGGAGTCTTAAGGCCAGACTGCGGGAAAAGAAGTTTTATGGTTAGGCTACAGGAAAGGGAGTCTTAGGATTGGGCTATGGGGAAGGGAGTTTTAGGATTAGGCTACAGGGAAAGGAGCCTTAGGGTTAGGCTGTGGGTAAGAAAGTCTTAGGGTAAGGCCGTGGAGAAGGGAGTCTTACATTAATACTCACCATTCTCCATTGCATTTTCCTTCTTTAGAGGATTGATTGCTTCTCCTCGGTGAGGCAGGAGCAATCGATTTCCCAGCAAGTTCACAAATGCCTGGGAGAAAGCGGCCCTATTTAAAAAGGGCCATTCTCAGCGGCGACCCACACCCATGGTGGACACATACTTTAAATAAAAAAAAAACATCTATCCAGCAATAAATGATAAATTGTTTTAGGAATGTAGCCTCTAAACTCAGAGTGGATAACTGGGTAAAATGCTTCAAATGGTTGTCAGAAAGCCACATACATGTCACCCATGTGCTAATCCAGTTTCCTTATGCCCTTAATTTAGAATACCTATATCAAAATAAAGGCTATTTTTGTCATGTACACATGAATATAGAATTTTGATCCAATCTTACAGTTCCATATTACGATGTAAGCTACATTGTGGGCCAAAGAAGTGGTTTAGAAGTGATTGTATATAAATTACGAACTGACAATATTAAAATAGAAAAGTAAAGGTAAGTAAATGGAAATAGACAGGCTTGAAGGAGATGTTGCAGCATAGTATTCCACCATATGCTTTGAGCATTTTTATATGAATGCTTTGTCAACCATGTTGGGTATTATGTGCCAGAAAAAAACATATGTTTGGCATAGGGACCTGGGCTATTTAAGATTAGATTACTATTCACAAATGATTCTGATTCTCCTTCCTTTATTAACATATGAACTGCCTTCCTGAGTAATCACACTGAAGAATTAGTGAAAAATACTACTCTGAGGAATAAATCTAATTGTTGCTCAAATGCTGCCATTCCTCGCCTTAAAAAATTTACTATATAAATGTTCTGTTTTCTGTTAAATTTATGCCTTACATTTTTTTTTACCTGTTACTGCATTTACTTTGCATCATATTTTGTATGTCTTTATGTCTTCTATAGAAGCTTCTATTACAAATATATTGCAATAAATGTATCTTTATTAGTTTAACAAACAATCATTTTAAGAAATGAGATATTGCTCTTGTATATCTCTGTATTCTGGAATGGCACTATATTAAGTATCGTTGCGGATTGTTAAAATCCACGCCAACATTTTGTAAATAATGTGATCATCTGGCCTGCAGGTAATAACGGTCTTTATCTTCAGAAAATGAAGTGTTCACTATTTAGTAAATGAAGCCCACAGTCATGTAGGGTGAGGTAATGTTAAGAAACACAGTTGCTCTCCTAACTGCAGTTTAACTGTTGAGATTATAGTTCAGGAAAACTCCTAGGCACCAAGCAGTATGACTAATTTAAGTTCTGTATTTTTTATGTAACACCCCTTTCTTTGGACACTTTAGAAGGGGTGTTATATAAAATGAAAACTTAGTAATTATTTCCCTGTTCTTGATAACAGAGACCCGAGTCTTCACTTTACTATGCAGGGTACACCTTACCTTTGAGAAAGGACAAGCAAAACCGCCAATGATCGTTTTTCATCCGCAGACCCATTTGTAGGTAGTGAATATAGGGAATACTACAGACCAGGAATTTGTGAAGCACTGGTTGTGAGACCACTAGTTTGTCATCAGGGCTAGCTCACATTCTACTGGGGCTGTTTTATTTGATCTTCAACCTGCCTGTGATTTTCTGGATCGGATAAGTAATTTCTAATTAACTATCCGACAGAGATGATATTTCTCTGACTCTATATCTTAGTCTACGGTTGTTAAATGTTTAATACAATCTTGATCACTATAATATATGGATATATTTGGCGGTTCTAGTATGTTTAAATATTTCGCTGTATTTTTATTTTTTTAAATTATTCAATTTTTATATATAGGTTCTTTTTCTGGCTTGCTTATTGTCAGCCGGGTTTTTCTTTTTGCTATGCAGGGTGCAGAAAGTTATCTGCTTTACCAGAGGTCAACTCAGAAGAGTCCCTTTTTGCTCAAGCACACACTTAAGCTAAATAAGCCCAAACAGACATATGGATGATAGGGAATCAATATTAGGACACTTTATTAAAGTTTTTAGGATGTGGGTAGTTATTAAAGAGATGAATCAGTAGAGAATAGAGAATTATAAAGGGGATGGATCAATAGGTTGTAGGCAGTTATAAAGGGGTAGTTATTAAATATTAGATCATTAGTAAGTGGGTAGATGTGGGGAGACGACTGGCAAAATCAAACAAGACAATGCAGAAATACAATGATGAGTGGACAGTTATTAAAGGAATAGATGAGTAGGGGAGTGGGCAGCTTCAATGTTACATCCTTAATTGCTATATCTGGTTTTGTCTCTAGGGGCAGTTTTGGACTGTTTCATATTGTGGACATTACTACTACCTGCCCCTAGATGCTCTCTTCCTCCCAGAGCAAGTGTGGGATATTGATTATTGTTACCTGTGCTGCATGTTTCTTTGCTCCTGTCATTGTTGGTCCTGTTATCTGATTCTCCCTATAAATGGGATTGATTATTAGGGAGTGGGTAGTTATTAAATATTACATCATTAGTAAGTGGGTAGATGTGGGGAGACGACTGGCAAAATCAAACAAGACAATGCAGAAATACAATGATGATTTGCAGCTCACCAACTCTCCCACTCTCAGTACATTGAACTGGCTGAATAACAGTTGTCTACTAAAACTTTTGCGATTTTGGGCCTGATCCAGACCTATGCTCGCATGCGAGCTAACGCTGATCGTAAGCGTAAAAACGGCAGTAAAAACGCACTGCGCATGCGCATAGTGACAACTTCCGGTCGTACCAAAGACCTTTTCGTAGCGGCGATTCTGGCGTCCGTATTGTTTGCGTTTTTTCCGTCGATGGGGCATGTTTATAGTACGAAGTTAGTACAGACGCTGGAGTTAAGGAATGTAGGCAGGGGGAGCCATTTCATTTGTACAGTATGGGCGTGCTTAGGCCGCTACGAACAGCGCATCGCTACTAAAATACGTACGAACACATGGAAAAGTTAGGGTAGGGTTCGGCGGATGTAATGAACGGAAGGTAAGGGGAGTGTCGTGGGAGTGAAAGTTTTTACGCTGCAGCAGTAATACGCTCTGCTCTCATGCGTAGGTCTGGATCAGGCCCATATACATAATGTGCCGCCTCACCCTTTTGCTGATTTTTTACTACCACAATAGCATACTCAATTTCAATGTCAACACCAATAGCATAATTAATTTAATGGTGATCCTCACAAAGTTAGTACGGACGCTGGAGTTATGGAATATAGGCGGGGTGAGACATCTAAATTGTACAGTATGGGCGTGCTAAGCGTCGTTAATATGCAATGAACGTACGGACGGCCGCGGGAACGCACACAAAAGTTAGGGTAGGGTTTGCTGAGTGTATGGATGCTAAACTAGGTGCGAGCAAGGGGAGTACCTATTGCCGTGCATCAGTGGTACGTTCGGCGATAATACGCTACGCACACAAGCGTAGGTCTGGATCAGGCCCTTTGTCCCAAATATCAAAAATTTAGAAAATTCATTGTAATCACCTTTTTATATAATGCATTGTTTTTATGTTTTATTTATATAAAAAAAAGTTTTAAAATTACAAATATTTAAATTGCACAGGCTAGCACCAAACCATACAAATCAACTTAAAAGTGGTAGAGGGCTAACTTATTTTTTCGGTGCGTATGTATACTTCCACAAGGCATTCGCACTTGTAAATCAGTCCTAACTTAAGAAGAACTTCCATACTGTACACTAGTAGCCCGTGTGCAGCTCATTATCATCAAGAGTCTTGCCCCCTCTAGCCACGCATGTGGGAATCATTGCATTATGCGATGCATTAATCAGTCCTAAGTCAGCCGCCAATGTCTGTGAATCTGTCAGACACAGTTTCCATGCGTAGTTTTTGAGTTCTGGGCATGCGCAGTATAACTATTTGTAAAAATACCCTCAGAGAATCAGCACTTTCTTAGTTGTGAATCAGGCCCTGAATGAGGGGCAGAAACACTGGACTGGCACAGAATGAAAGGCAGAAACAATGAATGGGCACAGAATGAGGGGCAAAAACACTGGATTGGCATAGAATGAGGGGCAGATACAATGAATGGGCACAGAATGAGGGGCAGAAACAATGAATGGACACAAGGAAAGGGGCAGAAATAAAAATTAATGACACAAGACCATAATCACACTTAAGTAAGTGTAGAATCCACGTGTATATTTTTACAATCAGTTAAACTGCGCATACCCAAATATACGCACAGAAACCATGACCAGTCGGTCAGACTAATTCACATATCCAGACGTGTGACTTAGGACTGATGCACACATCGGCTTGGTACTTCTCAATAAAGAGTTATAACTATTGTAGGTTAAAGAGAAGATTATTAGAGCAGGGGTCTGTATAATCATCAAACACTCCAAATGATTAATTGTAGATAATGCAGTGGTGTCCGGTACATAGGAGAGCATTGCACTCCCCCTGCTTTTCTATGTGTGGAGAAGAGTGTCAAATGTACCCTTAAGTATTCCACTCGCAACACTCTTTTCTCATACACATGCCGTGTGGTCGTCCTCTGTGCGGCGACCTGAATTCCACATAGAATGATGCAATGGGCCTGATCCAGACCTACGCTTAAAAGCCAATCTGCTCATGCGCCGGGCAGATGTTGGATCGGGAATCCGTAGCAGCGCCGTAGTAACGCTGGAGGGGGCGTCCCCCAGCGTTACTACATTCAGGTTAGTGTAGGTGGGCGGGGGGAGTTAGTTTAATGAGGGAGGGAGGGGTTTGCGTCCAAACGCTCCTGTGCGAGCGTGCCAAACGCTCCGTATTTTTCCGTGCTTAGGCCGGCTGAAGTTAGGGTAGCCTTCAGCCGGTGTAAGCGACGGAAAATACGCTCGCACAGGGGGAGTGTCGGGGAGAGTGCGCGCCGATATTCTGTGCTTTACTAAGCACAGCGCATCGCGTAGGTCTGGATCAGGCTCAATGTCTTTAATCTAAACAATATAAATGGTGGATTTCAAGATCAGCATAAATATATGAAATCACTACATATGCCAATATAGCAAATACTTACATTAAATAGTATAGTATATCAAATTTATATAAGGCCTAAGGATATATAAACAAAAAATGAAAGTAATTAATCAAAAACAATGAAAGGACATTTATCAAAGTGCTAATACATGCAAAAATGCATATTTATTTCAGGTCATTTATCAATAGCATGTAAAGGATCCTCACAGGATAACAATATACCTTCATAGAATAAATAAGTTGATATATAAGCACTAACATACTCTACTTATTTTAAAAAAAAATTTAGATTTTGAAAAGTGCCCATAACCATTTCTATTTACAATTTGTCTATTGATTAGACAAGTCTAAAGTTCAGTTCATAAAGCTTTTGCAAGGCCCCTTAATAAATGAAACTTTTACATAAGAGAACATATTACTGTCATAGCTATTTTGAGCCACTTAAGTCATCAGATTTATAGCAGGTGAGGTGACCATTTGGTACAGACATCTGTTAAGTTATTCAGAAATAACCTAGATGGATGAATAGATTTTTCAGGGTGAAAAAGTTTCTCAGCTCTAAGATGACTTAGTTGCAAATGACACATGGAAATATTGCTTTTGCTCATGAAACTTTATCCCTATTACAATAATACACCATTTGTAGTCATTGTGAGACTATCTCATCTCATCCTCCAATGATTGCCGTAATCACAAGGGATTTTCAAAGGGGTAAACAATTAAATCCTTTCATGCAGAGCATTGATTTAAAACTCAACACCTTTAACAGGTACTTTCCCATAGGCATTAAATGATAAAATATATTTAAATGATTGTTACTTGTGTATATCACTTATGGCACAAATAGAAAAAAGGCTGCACAAACTGGTAAACAGACAACTGGTATTAACCTACATATAAGCATAGAGTTACCCAAGATTTCATACTTACCAACTCCTTTTTTGCAAACGCCGCCATGACAGGAGACCCATTGGACCAGTCGCACCGACTGGACCCAGACACCGGAGAGGCGAGTAACTTCTCTGGAGACTTTTAGGTTTAGGCAGTGGGGAAGGGAGAGTTAGGGTTAGGGTAATGAAAGGGGAAGGTAAGGGTTGAAGTCATGGAAGGGCAGGGATAGGGTTAGGGTCAGCTTGAGGGTAGAGGTGTCTAGATTTAGGCTACAGGGAGGGGAGTCTCAGGGGTTAGGCTACAGGAAGGGAAGTTCTAGGGTTAGGCTACAGGAAGGGGAGTCTTAGGGTTAGACTGTGGGGAAAGGAGGGTTAGGGTCAGGCTGCGGGGAAGGGGGGGTTAAGGTTAGGGTAATGGAAGGGGAGGGTTAGGGAAAGTATTAGGGTAAGGGTTGGGAATAGATTTATACTTACCTATTGGTGCAGTGTCTTTGGTCTGGAGGGAATCGATTGCAATCGGTTTCCCAGCCAGTTCTGAACCCTAATCCTGGCCATAACCCTCACTTTCCTGCACCCTTTTGAAATAGGGCTGTTCTCAGTTGTACTCTATACTGACTATTATTTTAGAACTGTATATTGCTGCATATACTGTATATTGCTCTATATGATTTTTTTTAATCATAGATAATGATTTTAATGGTTTTTATACTTAAAAAAACACTTACATTTAATTATGTTTTAATTATTTATCATAATTAAAACAACAGTAAAGTTATATCAATTAAAAATAGTTATTGACAATACTTAGAATTATGCAAATTTGTATAAGTTTGTATAGGCTGCTCTATTGCAGCTCACAGCTTATCTGCCTATACACTTCCATTTGCATGTTACAAAAGCGAGTTCATTTTCTGTATGACCTTTTCAGAGTTGCTACTGTCGAAACTCTGGATAGGGCACACACATTTTTACCAGTGGGTCTGCGCATCCGCTATGCTAAAACTCTAGATCACTTCCCTTATGGGGCTGATCCAGAGTTTGAGAGTAAAATAGGTGTAAGTGTAGACCTAAGCAAAGCCATGCTGCATTGTGAGGAATGCAAATGAATTATATTATCACGATCTGACTGGGGCGGGTATCTGCTCTGGGTTCCCGGGACATGATAGTAGTGATTCAGCAAGGTAGCGGAAGCTTGGAGCCTTAATATAGGATTTGCTCATGAGTCAATGGGCAAAGGGATTCAGGCTTGACGTGACTTGACCAGGAATAGATATGAACTGGTGCAGACCTGACATGGACTGGACAAGGACTGGAATGGGAGAAAGACTTGACATAGACTGGACCAGAATAGGAACTTCAACAAAGCTTGACTGAACCTGGACTGGCCAGGAGTGGAACTGAAGCAAGATTTAACTTGGGGTGGACCAGGTGACATGAACTGGATTGACAGTCTGCAGATAGCTGAGTTCTTAAGGCTGGAGAAATACTCTGCAGTCTGTTGAACAGGGTGAACAGTCTGCAATAGCAAAGGTCTTGAAGCTGGAGCAATTCTCTGCAGATTGTTGAACAGGATGAACAGTCTGCAATAGCAGAGGTCTTGAAGCTGGAGCAATACTCTGCAGTCTGTTGAACAGGATGAACAGTCTGCAATAGCAGAGGTTTGGAAGCAGGAGCAAATACTCTGCAGGCTGTTGAACAGGATAGACAGTCTGCAACAGCAGAGGTCTTGAAGCTGGAGCAATACTCTGCAGGCTGTTGAATAGGATATACAGTCTGTAACAACAGAGGTCTTGAAGCTGGAACAATATAATGCAGTCTGTTCTCTGCTGGCAAGGGCAATCAGGCTGATTGCTGCAGCTGAGCAGCAGGCTGCAAGCTGAAGCCTAAAAACCAGAGTTCTCACAAGAAGCAAGTCAGGAACCAGGCACCCTGGCTGCTGTAGATCCTGTAAACAGATCTAAGATGGCAGTGCCCATGCACTGGAGGAAAGCAGCGTTTGTTACCAGCAATACACAGGGAAGCATGCAATGGACATCAGGGATGGAGCTGTCGCTAATGAGAGTGGCACTTCACTTAAGGCAGAAAGTGGGCAAACCTGGAGAGAGCCACTGACAGGCCACTCTTGATGCGGTAAGTCCTGCGTTTTGTGACAGTACCCCCTCCTCTACAGGTGGCCTCTACTTAAGCTGTGGTTTGGAAGGAAATTTCCTAATGAGCCTTGGAGCGTTGACATCACTGGCACAAATCCAAGCTCGTTCTTCAGGGCTGAAGCCCTTCCAATCGACTAAATATTGAAAATGACCATAGCGAAAATGAGAGTCCAGCACTTCTCTAATCTCATACTCATCTCCCATGGAGCTTGAAATCTTGGGTGCTTTCTTGACTGGTGAATAAAACCAGCTAATGACAAGAGGTTTGGGCAATGAAACATGCAATGTGTTAGGGACACTGAGAAAGGATGGCAATTCAAGTTTGTAGGCTACAGGGTTAACGACCTTTATTATACGAAAAGGAGAAGCAAATTTCATGGAAGGCACGTTGAGCCGAAGGTTTTTAGATGAAAGCCAGACTCTATTCCCTGGACAAAGAAGAAGTACTGCTCGACGTTTGCGACCGGCCTGAATTTTGTATCTCAGAAAGGTTTTCAATAAAGAAGTTCTGACTCTTTTCCAAGGTTTAGCAAATGACTTTAAGGCTGCTTCGTAAGCCGGGACCTGTGAGGCTGGAAGAGGCGTGAATGGTGGTACCTTGGGATGATGGCCAAACACCACTTTGAAAGGAGTGGTTTCCAGAGACTCATTATAGATCCTACCAGTCATCCTGAGAAGAAGAAAAGTACAAGCAAATTAAAGTTTCCAGGTCTTGATACACCTGTTCAGTTTGCCCATTGGTTTGCAGGTGATATGCTGAGGAAAACTTAAGCTTCACTTGAAAACTTCGGCAAAGAGCTCACCAGAACTTGGCAGTGAATTGCACTCTCCTATCGGAGATAATTTCCTCTGGACACCTATGTAGACGGAAAATTTATTTGATAAACAGTCATGCCAACACTGGAGCAGAATGTAGACCTTGAAGTGGCATGAAGTGAGCCATCTTGAAGAACCTGTCCATTACTACCCAGGTGGTATTATATTTGCCATTTGATGGAAGATCTGTGATAAAATCCATCGAGAGATGGGTCCAGGGAGACTTGGGCACAGAAAGTGGTTGTACTGGACCTAGAGGTGCTTTTCCTGGAGTTTTATGTTTTGTCGCACAGATGACAGGTGTTAATGAAACGTCCCGGGAAAGGGATGGCCACCAATAACTCTGCTGAATGAATGCTTTAGTTTTCCATATTCCGGCATGGCCTGAAAACTTGGAGGCGTGAGCCCATTGCAAGAGTCTCCTCTGAAGAGGACTTGGAACAAAAGTTTTGCCTGGAGGAGGTTCCTTGGTGGATTGTGTTGCAGCAATCCTAACTGGGTCAATTATAGGATGGATCTCTCTTTCTTCAGGTTCTTCCAAGATGAAAGAATGAGATAAAGCATCGGCTTTACAATTCTTGGATGCTGGACAGAAGTGGACATGAAAGTTGAAACAGGAAAAGAAGAGAGACCATCTTGCTTGATGAGGATTTAATCATTGAGCTGTCTTCAGGTACAGCAGATTTTTGGGGTCCGTAAATATAGTGATTGGGTGTAGCGCCCCTTCAAGAAGATGGCGCCACTCCTCCAATGCCAACTTCATGGCCAGGAGTTCTTTCTCACCAATGGCATAGTTCCTTTCAGCTGGTTGAAATTTTCTCGAAAAGAACCCGCATGGATGGACCTGACCATCAGAAAACTTCTGGGACAGAACTGCTTCAACTTCCAGGAATAAGAGTAAGGACACATCCGATTGGCGAAGTATTGGAGCAGTGACGAAAGCTTCCTTCAACCATTGAAAAGCTAGGGAACTCTCATCAGGCCATTTTGAGGCGTTGGCCCCTTTTCGTAATGATAAAAGCAGTGATAAACAACACAATTGTAGAATAACCCCGGATAAAACGCCTGTAGAAATTGGCAAAGCCAATGAATCATTGGATTTCTCTAGCTGATGTAGGTTGAGGCCAATCTAGAATTGCCTGGACCTTAGCTGGGTCCATGCGAATTTCGGGTACAGATAGAATGAACCATAGGAATGGTATGGTATCAACCTCAAAAGTGCACTCTTCGAGCTTGCAATAAAGCTAATACTTCCTGAGATGAGAAAGGACCTCCTTGACTTGGATTCTGTAAGTTACTAGGTCTAGCAAGAAAATAAAAATATTGTCTAGATAGACGACTACTGAATTGTTCAGCAGATCCTGGAAAATCTCTTTTACAAAGTTTTGGAAGACTGCAGGGGCGTTGCTAAGGCCAAATGGCATAACCAAATACTCATAGTGGCCATCCCGAGTACTGAATGCCGTCTTCCACTCGTCTCCTTTTCTTCTTTTAATCAGGTTGTATGCTCCTCAGAGATCCAGTTTCCAGAAGACCTTGGCTCCCCTGATATGGTTGAAAATTTCTGAGATAAGAGGAAGTGGGTACCGATTCTTGATAGTGATGTTCACAGATCCAAGGATCTGGAGGCAGAGAGCGGTCACGCCTGGAGAGAGACGCTGACAGGCCACTCTTGATGCCGTAAGTCCTGACTTTTGTGACATATATTTATACTTATATATATTTTATATATCTTTTGCATGTAAGGAAAATACTTTGTTTTTGCAAATAAAACTCACATACTGCAAAATTGTATTATTAATCTCCTAATTAGAAAGGAGCTAGGTAACATCCAGTCTTATCTCTAACCTCTAAATCAGCCTGCATATCTAAGCAAGAATAGGATTCTTATTGTTTAGAGTTAGGACCACCTTGAAATTATTATTAATGCATTAAGATAGATAGATAGATAGATAGATAGATAGATAGATAGATAGATAGATAGATAGGATAGATAGATAGATAGATAGATAGATAGATAGATAGATAGATAGATAGATAGATATTTTCTTCTTATTCTGTAATTTTCCTTTTTCTTCTTTAAATTAGTGTTTCCTTTCAAAGGGATCTATTACTCATATATAAAGTAGCTTTTTGTTGCATGAGACGGCAGTAATATGGAGCTCAGGGGTATGCTTATAATGAAGTTACTGAGACATCTGTTCCTGGCAGCGGTTGGTGAGTGGGGCAGAAAGGTAAGGAATTAGTTTTAAAAACAGATATATTTATGCAGCAAAAGTTTAAGTTTGTGGATATAACTGTGAGTATATTTAAAAATTGATGCGACAAAATATATATTTAATCCTAACTTTCTATATGGCCCACTTAATTTTTTATATGTGAGGGTATCATCACACTGTACTAGATTTTGCACTACTCTTGTTACTCATTTTATTGCTGTTACTAAAGTGCAGGTATAATGCACTGTTCTGAGATAAGATTTATGAAAATAAAGTTTAAAAAAAAATAAGCATCTGTAACCTATAACATATCTAATCAATAGTAAATATTTATTTACAACTCTTAATATACTGAATAATACTAAGTAATAATACTTTTCCATTAATATTTCTAGTACTTCCAAACAACTATTATTTCAAAGCCTCCAAAATTGTGTATCTCCAACAATAAACAGGTGGCGTATAGTATTGATATAATAGGAATAAGGGGCCTGATCCAGACCTACGCTGGCTGGCCCAAGCAGCTTAAAAGCCGATCTGCGCATGTGCCGGGCAGATGTTGCCGGGGTTACTACGGAAACGCCCGATCGTAGACTGTACTATCACTGTAGTAATGGCTGAGGGGGCGTCCCTCGCCGTTACTACGCTCGAGTTAGTGTAGGTGGGCGGGGGGAGGTAGTTTAATGAGGAAGGGAGGGGTTTGCGGTCATACGCTCCTGTGCGAGCGCATTTTCCCTTGCTTAGGCCGGCTGAAGTTAGGGTAGCCTTCAGCCGGCGTAAGCGAGGGAAAATACGCTCACATGGAGGGAGTGTCGGGATCAGTGCACGCCGATACGCTGTGCTTTACTAAGCACAGCGCATCGGCGTAGATCTCTATCAGGCCCTAGGTATCTGGACTGTATTCACACCTAAGAAGTACCTGCTTCTTAGCTGCTGAGATTCCAGAATGTACTTACTATGCATCTCTAGTAGTTCATTTACGCAATTTACATACCACTTAGGTATGTAGATTGACTACCTGCTGCCTTTAAAGTTTATTAGGTAGACAGAGGTGTGCCACGGCAGACTCTGGGAGTTTTTAAGAAGAGTGGGTGGGGGAGGGATCTAAATGAGGGGGGAGGACAGGGTAAGGAGAAGAAGTTAGGGAAGACCTAAACTCCTAAGTGCCCTATGTTCTGAAAAAAAGGTGGAGGTGGCAGGGGAGGAAGCTTTAAGTTAGGTGCAGATAAATGCATATCCACACCTACTTAAAGCTTTCTTAACTTTGAATACAGTCCTCTTTGTCTCTCTGTGTCTCTCTTTATATATACATACAAACACACGCAAATAATGGAATGTTTGCCATGTAACCAAGATGCAAATGGGACTGCCGCTCTAGAATTTAAGTAATTAAGTCAAGCTGCATTTGAACACAAAACAGACAAGCATGATGCAGATATATTGCCAGTGATGCAAAGTGCAGTCCCTTTGTATACTGGAAGTCTGTTTTGTATAATGGAAGTCACTGTTTCGTGCAAAGCTTCACTGATGGTGCAATAATATAGGACTGGATCAAGGGTTAGGACAAGAGAAAAACAGGTAGCAATTTACACTTTGGCATGTTGAATTTCAGGGGAAGTCAAATAAATTTTATTCTTTGTATGCAGGGAAAATACTTTGCTTTGTTTTCTGCAAAAAAACTGAGCAGTTTCTTTCTCCACTAGCCCCCTATATTCTTCAGAATTTTGTACACCCAAATGTTTCTTTCCTCTCCTCTATGAAGAGCACACAACATAATTAATTTAGGGGCTGATCCAGAGTTTTGAAAGTAGGAACAAAACTCATTACAACGCGAGTGGTGCAAATTAATTTAAAGCCTTTTCCATATAGAAAGTATTTTGTATATAGAACTTGCATTGTTTATTTTGTGATTCAGAGTTTAGCTAGGAAATTTCTCTTCTCATCTCTAACTCAGTTTTCACTGTTTAAATTTTACATGGTAAAACCTAGGGAATAGATTGTTGGGTATTGTAAACATATAGAAGTATAGACTTAGGACCGTATTCACAGACACATGTGTAAAAAGTATGCAAATATACGCACCTACGTTGCAAGATAACACCCATGACACTCTGGTCAGTATCTGTGTGCAGTAAGCAATTCAAAGATATATCCCTGCATGCAAAGAATACAATTAACTTGGCTCCCCCTGAAATCAACATGGTTTAGCCCAGGAGTAACTAAGTTCATGCACTTAACAAGGTCTGGATCCAGCCCTATGTGTGTACCTACGCCCGTATGTTACTTATGTACATGCGTATTTATCTAACCGCGCCCTCAAATGCTCATTTAAATGACTCCCCCAGCCCACTTTCACGTAACTTCTACCGTCTGGATAAAAACCACGCCCCTCCGTACGTATGTCCCTAAGTGCGATTCACAAGTCCGTGCCGAAAGTATTTACATGCGTAAATACTATGTAATGTGTGTGAAAAAAGTTAATCCGATCCTAAAAATACGCATGCAACCACATCCAAAAACGGATCTGTGAATACGGTCCTTAGAAACAAATGTTAAGGAGTTAGAGCAAGTAAATGCATGCTTTTTAATGTACTGCACAAGCATGTTAGTGTAAACATAGACACAGTTTCCCATTAAAGGAAGCGGAGGTTTAATTCATTTAACTGGAGCAAATGTAAACTCCCTGTGTGTGGTTTTGATCAATGATGACACTCACCTTAGGTGGGTTTCATTGGTCCCGAGGGCTGTTGGGGTGGGTCACGGGAGTTTTCTTAAGGGGTTAAGCCAAGGGTCCTACCCCTTTTGCTTCTTGGATTTCTCAGGAGCTGTTGCTGGTGATTCTGCAAAAGTTAAGTGGATTCTTTAATTTCTCTCATTTCTTTCCCTTCTAACATATCCTTGCTTTCTCTATTACTCCTTCTAATCTAAACTTTATACTCTATCTGTTTCTCTTTTCTCTCCCCCCCTTATTTTCACAGCTTCTGTCTCTGTCCCTTCCCTCCCTCCTTCCTCCTCTCATAGGCCTCCTTGCTCACTTTTTTCCCCCATTTATTCAGTCCAACCCTATTATTCATTCCAACCCCATTCCTTGCCTCTCCTCACAATGCCCCGGCCAAAGCGCTCCGCTCCCCGGCCCACACGCCTTAGGGACAGCCCCCCCAGTGTCTTTCCGGACATCCCCTGCCGCAGGGGTGCCCAGAGTCCCTCCTCACAGCAGATGCTCAGTGGAGATTCCTCACAGCCTGTAGCGTGGCCAGCGGCGATAACAAGCGCCCACTCGCTCCTCCCCTGCTAACCTGGCAGGCAGATGGCTGTGCGGGAGGAGCGGGTGGGCGCTTGTTATCGCCGCTGGCCACGCTACAGGCTGTCACACGTGGCCGGAGGGGGCGCACCCTGGAAGTGCATGCCGGTACTCCAACGAAGACAGCAGAAGCCCGGGAGTAGCCTCTATTAGCGGTATTGCTTCTGTCTTCACCTGTTCTTCCGTCACGTCAGTGTCGTCCGTTGCATCTAGGTGCCCATCAAAAAGATTAGGGAAGGCGATAGATAGGCACCTACACAAAAGAGCTCAGAAAAAAGCGGAAAAATAAAACGCCGCCCCGGCCCCCCCCCCGAGTTTGACAAAAGTAAAGTCCATTGCGACTACACTGCGGTACGAGGCGTACGCCCCCGCATAAAAAAGTGCAAATACATAGATATCTTTAGTATCACAAATGACAGCCGCAAAGCCCTAAGCGCAGTCCAGAAGAGGGGCACCGCAGCTGTGGAACAGTATCGCAGTTTCAATACATGGCTCTCAGCGTGGTGCACCTGCATGAAGGTTTACCTTGAGACACGGCCCACAGAGTATGATTGTATGATCTGATACCTGCATCTAGTGCAGGATATTCACGTCACCACAAAGGGTCCGGCTTGGCGAAAGTACGATGAACGTTTCCGGCTGGACGCAGACGGTCAAGCGAACATACAGTTCGGGGTTAAAAATGTAGAGCTGTGGCTGGAGGTCATGCGCGCTACTCAGGAACCTGGCAAAGACACGGCAGCCCCCAAGAGGTTTCCGAGCAAGGGGCATGGAGGCATCCCCACACTGGCAAAAGGAAAATGCTTTGGATTTAACAACTCATTATGTAACCCGGGGTCAAGATGCCTTTTTCGTCATGCCTGTTTGCGCTGCAATGGTGCCCACCTCGCCAAGTCCTGTAACAGAACCAGTGCGCTGGCATCAGCCTCAAGACAGCAATCAGGATCTAAGACTAGAGCCAACCCCAATTAAGCTTGATAAGCTGGCGGAGTGGTTAGGGCGATACCCGAGACGGGATATGGTCTCTTTTCTGTTGCAAGGGTTTAGGGAGGGTTTTTGCCTCCCAATTGTTGGCCAAGTTTCTAGTTACCTTGCAGCTGGTTCAAAACGCAGGTTCAGGTGCCCTGATGGCCAAGATTGACATTGAGTCCGCCTTTAGGCTCCTACCCCTAAACCCTTCCTCGTTTAAATACATGGGGTTCAGGATGCACAAGGCGTACTATATTGATAAGTGCTTGCCAATGGGCTGCTCGGTGTCTTGTGCCTACTTTGAGGCATTCAGCAGCTTCCTGCATTGGTGTTTAGTCGCGGGGTCAGGGAACGCCAGGGTGGCCCACTACCTGGATGATTTCCTGGTGGTGGGTCCCGCCGGCTCGGAGACATGTCAGAATTTATTGTTTTCTGCGAAGGCCCTGTTTTACTCCCTGGGGGTGCCCATTGCCCATGACAAAACGGAGGGCCCAGCAACACGTTTATCTTATCTCGGGATCAAGATAGATACGGTTGCTGGCCTATACCGTCTTCTGTCCAAAAAAGTTTGTCACCTTCATCAGCTTATCAAACAAGCTTTAAGCGCCAGCAGACCCACACTTGCTAAGGTGCAATCCCTGGTGGGTTCTTTCCGTTTTGCGTGCCACGTTATTCCCCTGGGAAAGATATTTTGCCGCAGGCTGGAGCGTGCAACAGCGGGGGGTCAGCAGTCCTCAGGGTGGGTCCCGCTCTTCAACGAGCTGAAAGCAGACCTTGGAGTGTGGGATACATTCCTGGAGGAGTTTAATGGCGTTCGAATCTGGGCTTTACCGACCGTGTCCAGTCGGGAGCTGCGGCTCTTGACAGATGTGGCTGGTGGGACAGGTTTCGCCGCATACTTTCAGGACAGCTGGTGCGCGGGGGCATGGCCAGAACCCTGGCACCAGAGGGGCTTAACTAAAAATCTAATTTTGCTGGAGCTTTTCCCTATTGCAGTGGCCGTAGAGTTGTGGGCCGTCCTCCTTCAAATTTGCAATGTAGTATTCTGGTGTGATAACTTAGGGATTGTGCAGACCATCAAGAGAACATCGTCCCCTCCTGTTATCCGGTTGCTCAGGCACATTGTTTTGAGGTGCCTCGAGTACAACATCAACTTCCGGGCGGCTCATGTCCCGGGGGTGGATAACGGATTAGCCGACGCGCTCTTCAGGTTTGACTGGCTTAAGTTCCACCAGCTCACCCCTGAGGCAGAATTGACTGGAACACCGTGCCCTGTCTCTATCTGGCAGGTGGTCGGGCTGGGATAGAGGACCTAGCACTGCGGTCCCTTGCCCCTTCTACGCTGCAGAGATATTGGGCAGCCTGGGAGGATTGGTCAAAGTTCAGCAGATTGCACGGTAGGGAACCAGGGGATTTACAGACTTGCCTATACAAGTTTATGCTGTGGGAATACCATCTGGGCAGGTCACGTGGTTACATCAGTTCGGCCCTCACGGGAATAGCCTTCATGAGTAAACTGAGTGAGGAGCTGGATGTCACCAAGAGTTTTTTTGCTGACAAAGGCTCTCAGAGGTTGGACGAAAATAAGACTGCGAGTTGTTTTGAAAAACTGATGGGGGCAGTAGCGTCGGTGGCCAGTGATGGTTATGAGACGCTCCTGTTCCATACAGCATTCAGTTTTGCTTTTCCGGGTGCTTTTCGCGTGGGCGAGCTGATCGCAGCATCCAAGAGCTCCACATCCTCAGGTCTCCTAGCTTCGAATGTTATCCTCCACACAGATATAATACATTGCAAAATACATAGGGGTAAAATGGATCAAACGGGGAGGGGGCGCTGGGTACAGCTTCACAAGCACACAAACCCCAATATATGCCCTGTGAGGTTAGGATGCGACTTTGCGAAGGAACGTACCCAAAATTGTCTAGGCTGGTTTGCACACAAGAACTGTATTCCGCTATCCTGCGGTTGTTTTCCAGAGAACGCTGATACGGATGGGACTGGATCCAGTGGATTATGGGACACACTCCTTCTGCATTGGAGCGGCATCATCTGCAGTGGCGCAAGGTTCGTCGGCTGAGGACATAAAAAGGATGGGTAGATGGAAATCCCGGGCCTTTAAGACATACATCAGACCAATAATGGAGGATCAGACGCAATGTGTGCGGATCACATGACGGTTACCCTTCTACGAAAACTTCCAGTTTGGCTCATCGTTTGAACTGTTTTTGTTCCTGTTTTTTTTATTGTGCTGATATTACTTTACTTGCCATTATTTAGAAGGTTTATGATGCTAGATAGTTGCCCTTGTTATGCCTCCCTCCCTCCCTGCCACGGACCAGACATGGTTCCCGGGATTAGCCCGGTAACCGACCCTCTGCACCAGGTGCATGGAGCGCAAAAGGCTTTTTCCTCTCAATGCTCGTGCCTATTTGTAGTTCCCCATAGTCTTATAGTCTGGCCGGGGTCATTTGTTGAGGTTTTCACCTTTGCACGGAACCGTTGGCATCCCCTCTTACGACATTTCCAAATTAGGCTGTTTATTTGCACTGTACATTGATTGTTATACTAACTTGCATCGTTTTTTTTCCTTCCCTCTCCGCAGCTTTGGTACCGCAACAGCGGGTTGTGTGGTTGGTAGGCCATTCCTTCATCTATTGGGCCATTCGGCATAGGGTAGCAGTTAGGAGTGCTGCACAGGGCGGTTTGTCATTGGAAGGGCAAGAGAGGTATGGCATGGTCAAAGTTGCTTGACAGTTTAGCCCACATTATGCTGCTGGAGAGGTCACCCGACATTGTGGTAATCCACTTGGGCGGCAATGATATAGGCTGTGGAGATCTCTTGGGCTATAAAAAAAATGACCTGGCGCTGGCATTTAGATGTTGGCCCGGCAATGCTTGGATATGGTTGGGCATAATCCCCCGTTATGTCTGGCGGTACTCCAGCAATGGAGCAGCCATGGATAGTGTGCGGAAGAAGGTCAATAGATTGGTGAAAGTGTTTCTGGAGCGGCACGGGGGTGTGGTCATTCCTCAAGTGGTTTTTCAGCATGATAGGACGCAAATGTATCGGGCGGACGGGGGGGAATCTGTCAGACTCTGGGATATCAATCTTTTTAGAAGATATTTTTGTTGCACTTAGTAGTTTAGTTTAGGTTTGTGATGTGGCGGTGCTGGTCAGGAAAACCAGCTTTGGTGGAAAGCAGGTCTGCTGGAATTTTTGTTGTTGTTTATAGCGCAACTGGAGGTACAGAAGAAGTTACGGGAAGTATCGGTCTTTGTTTGAGCCACTTCATGTGGCTATTGCCCGAGGTTGTAGATCTGTCTGGGTGGACAATCTTGCGTAGCACTTAGAGAAAGTGTTGTGCTGAAGGCGAGGTGGAGAGTTCTCTTGGTTGGCATTGTTTGAATTGTTTAGAAGTTAACAACGTTTATTGTCATGTCTGTTATATGCCATTTGTTCATTATGTGAGCTGCTTTCTTGGCCCCCATCAATTTAGCTGGAGATCATTTGACCCCTTAAGGATCATTGACCTCAAACAATAAATTTATTTATTAATAAAATTCAATTCCCAAAGCTTGGTGTCTGCGTTTTAATCTTAGTTAAGTGCTTTTATAGGGGGTGTCACATTTGTCAGACATATCACACATGGGACGTTTAATTATTGCTGCTTATTAAAATTCATTTTAATACACTAGAAATAAGAATTTCATGCACTAAATTCTAAGATTAGAATAAGCTTTTAGTCCAACTATTGTGTTTTTTCAGTTTTATTTTATCCTGCAGCAATAGTTAGTGTAGTATAAAATAATATTAAAAAAATTACATATCAGAGCTGATCCGGAGAAACACGCAATTCAGGATAGGATAGAATAGGAAGCTCAAAGCCGTATGGGCAGAGGCTCTGGCTTGTACATCTGCAGCCTCTGCTAGTTTCCTGTGCATATAAATGAGTTTTTAATGCTTGCATTTGCAGCATTTAAAAAACCTATTTAAATGCTTTTTTGATCATGTACATTAAGGCCAGGGCATAGTAGCGGTATTTTTTTTTTTTTTTTATGAAAAGTGTTTTTATTAATTGATGTATGCACAGATTTTAATTAGAAAAAAATGTAGAGATGTACATCAGTATATATATTTTTTAATGGTCATATAAAAAAATGACCTGCACTTGCCTTAAACTCCATGCTGGTCCCTGCATCCTTTGAGTTGTCTCTTATTCCCTCCAGCCAGCACTTCCCCCAGACACCTGGCTCCTTTCCCTTGGTCTCCACCTGATTACTCTCTTTGCTTCCCCCTCCAGATAACAGATAACAATGCCGCAGCATTCTGTAGCTATGCTCCTCTTTTTTATACTCCTTTGTTGTTGAAAATACTTTTTTAAAAAGTTATGGGTCTTATCTCTCTCCAAAAGAGATTAAACTATTTTCCTCCCTTAAGACATTGCGGGGGGATTTCATATTTTTGCAAGAAACCCACTTTGCCCAAGGTAGCTACCTAGAACCCCAATCTCTATTCTTCCCAGATACCTACCATTCTTGTGTCAGTAGGACTAAGAAGAGGGGTGTGGCTATACTATTTGCCACATCTCACCTTTGAATTGCTAAACTTCTATACCTATGGGGAAGACCAATACCCAATGTAAGTGGGTAAACTCAATAATCTTCTGTGCACTTTAATAAATGTTTATGTCCCTAATATTGACCAAAACCAATGCATAAAGTGCATAAAGCAGTGATTGGGAGCTTCCTTATAGCCCAGGCTTCCAAAGCAAAAAAGGTAGAGACTAGCCAAAATCATTCAGCTTACTCATAAGTTACAGACACTTGAGTTGAGCCATAAATCTCATCCTTCCCCACAGACTTCTCGTAAGCTTATGGTAACTCGGGGGAGCTTAATTTTTTACAGTTTTACCAAATGGCTAACAAATTTAGGCAGCTTAAGGGGATAAAGCTGACTTCCTTTTAACTGCTAGACTGCATAC
Organism: Limnodynastes dumerilii; assembly: GCA_011038615.1. NCBI lineage: Eukaryota > Metazoa > Chordata > Amphibia > Anura > Limnodynastidae > Limnodynastes > Limnodynastes dumerilii. The sequence continues at coordinate 30,290 of WWET01005472.1, read as the reverse complement.
TAGAGTATTTACATGTAACATCCTGCGGATTAAAACAGCAAATGGTTCAATCTCATACGATCCCAAAAAAATCAGGGTCCTGTTCCAAAAATATTATAGCAATCTTTACAATTTACCAAATCCTGCAGCCCCTGTCTCACTTGCTCCACAACAGGTTTCTATTTACGAGTTCCTCGGACGATCCTTACCTGTTTGATACATTATGAGCAGGTTGGCTTTATGCCAGGCAGACAGACCAGGGACAATACAAAGAGGGTTATTGACATTATCCAAATTGCTAACCCAACTGAAGTCACAGTTGATTGTTCTCTCTTTAGATGCTGAAAAGGTGTTTGATTGGATTTCCTGGCTGTATATGTCGGAAACCCTTCAACATTATGGCTTTTCAGGGATTCTATCTCTATATACTTGCCCTTCAGCAAAGAAGATCTAGTCAGATGGAAGAGTTTAATTATATTGTGGTTGGTCAGGATTATTGCCATCAAAATTAATACCCTCCCTAAAATAGTCTACTATTTACAATCCCTGCCTGCGTGAGTCCCCCTCCTGGAATTGACATCACTCAAGAAATTTATGTTTCAATTTATTTGGAACTCCAATCGTCCCCAGATTTGGTTCTCATTGCTTAAGAAGTCTATGGGGGAGGGTGGAGGAAGAGGATTCCCTGACATAAGAATGTATTACTATGCAGCTCAGCTTAGCCAGGTTGCAGCATCCTTTGCCCCTCCCTTTACTCTCTCCTGGGCAGATTTTGATACATCATACCTGGGGCTGCAGAGGCTATCTTTTATATGGGATCTACCCTTAACAGGAGCCCTTCCACTTGGAAGGAAGCTTCCGACCACAACATTTTTTTTCCATATGGGATAAAGGCAAACCGTACCTTAAGATTCCCTCTGACGCACTGTATATCATGCCTCTATGGGATAACACAAATTTTCAAACCGGCCTTTCTCGGATCTTTACGCATAAATTTATCTCCCAGGCATATGATTTGCTAGGCACCTGATTAATGGTGCCTACCCAGATCTTTTTCTCAGTTTCCTGGATTACTAGCCTCACGATCTGATGAAATGCAGCAGACAGACCTCTTTTACATCTGTTTGAACTCCTCCAGAAATAAAAGGATGATCTCAATTTATTAGCTGTTGCCGGACTCAACATTAGAGGTCATCATGAGTGAGAATGGGAGAAAGATCTGGGACCCCTCCCTGGAGCAGTACTAATGGATAGATATCAAGGAGGCTGTGTCTACATGTTATGGAGAACGGGTGCTTCGATCAGGGTGCAGAGTTTAACTAGGGCCTGGTTTTCACTAAGAAGCCCCTGATGGTGGGGATAGGCTGGGCTGCAGGACACCTAGCAGGTCATAGTCCCTGGAGGTCGACACCTGGAAAAGAAACGGAAGCAAAGTCAGAAGAAAGCAGGCGAGAGAAGGTGGGGGAAACTGAAAGCCTAAACAAGAAAAGAGAGCTAGAAGGGACTAGCTCTGGCAAACAAAACAGAGAGACAGACAGGACGAACTATGACACGCACACACACACACTCACAGAGACACCACTAGGCAGAGGCTAGGCAGAGTAAGAAGGAGACACTGGGTAATAAGGCTGGAAAACACAAGGAGAGAGACAAGGGTTAACTGGAGCAGGGCACTCAGAAATCACTAAGCAGAGAACAAGCTGGACACAGACTAGAGAACTAGAGCTATAACCAGCAGTGAGGAATAGCACTGCTGGAGCTTATAAAGAGATGACAGGCTATTGATTGACCAGCAGTCCAAAACAGGGAAAATGATTGGCTGGAGTTTCGTCTGAAATCACTGCAGCCAGAAGGCTATAAAAGACAGAGGGAGAAGGCCGCACCCACTCTAAGCAGCAGCTGCTGGTAACAGACATGTGTAGGTCATACAAAGTGCAATGGTCTGCAGAAAAAGATTCCAACAGAGGCACAGAGACAAGTCAGTAAAAGAAGGTAATAACTTACATGTCGCCACGATTAGATTGGTGGCATCAACATCTATCTTCGCAACGGTAAAGGAGAACGAATATAAACTTTATTAAAGAAGGTACCATACACCCGATACACTTATTAACATGTGTCCTGGTGGGTCTCCTGAATGTTGGAGAAACTGTGGTTATAGAGGTACCTTTCTACACATCTGGTGAACATGTCCTGAGGTTTCTGACTTCTCAGATACAGTTGATGTTTTTTTTATCTAACCTGCTCTCCACCCATGTCACAAAGGACCCCTGGGCCATCTTTCTCTGCCACCCCATTGGAAGACTAGACCCCCCCCCCTCTCTAAGAGGCTAGCCAGTCACATCCTGGCATCAGCTAGATGTGTGTTAGCGAAGTTCTGGAAACTAATGGATCTTCCCCCACTGTCCGCCCTCTACTCCGCGATATGGCACATGGCTCATATGGAGTGTATTACACACTACCTCTATGATAGGGAAGATACATTTCTACTCGCCTGGTCATTGATTAAGATCTCCATCTAATTTAAACACAACTCTCCCTCAGGCGACACCCCCCTACTGTTTGTTTTTTTTTTTTGTTTTGTTTTAAGTATCTCTTCCTGTGGCCAGGGTAGTGATTTGCACGAGGGTGTCATTACCAGGATACATAATATATGTTTAATCAGGATACATAATATATGTTTTATATATTTTTATATGTCTGTGTATTTAATACATTATTATTGATTAATATAAAGAGGTCAGATTTATCTATACACTACCTTTTTTTTATATATATATATTTTTTTATTTTGGCGCCAGTCACATATTATTTTTTTGTAAGATCTCCATCTAATTTAAACACAGCTCTCCCTCAGGCGACACCCCCTATGAGAAATTAAAAACAGTAGTTGTCTCTTAACTTTATTTTACATTGGTCATAAGCAACTTATGTCTGTATCTCGTTATTTGTAACACCAGCTGTAATGTTTTGAGATGTTGATGTTATACATAATATGTATGATTCTTTTGTATTGCTGTTTAATAAAATGAAGTTAAAAAAATGACCTACGCTTAATACATAAACCATATTTTGAGGTATAAGGTTTTCACGGATACACAGGCACCTTTCGCTGCTACTGCGCCTATTTAAATGAACCCTTTTCTCTTTTAAATATTGTGGAATATCCTTGGTCCACTTGCACAGAGCAGTCGGATGCAGACACACTGCTGCCCATCTTTCTGTGCTATCTCCCATTCTGAGCATGCGCTTTCATATGATAAACTACAGAATGTCACAGTGCGCCACTTATCCCACAGACTAACACGCAGTCTGTATCATATCACATAAACAGAAAAGTCAATCAATCCCTCCTCTTATGTAGGAACAGAGGGCCAGATCCAGACCTAAGTGCACTTTAAAAATATTAATAAGAGAAATTTGCTTTGCGCTTGAGAAATAATCACCCACAGCCGATCCTACATATCAAGGGATCTACCAATCCCCTAAACTAAACAAATCCTATGATGAAAGATGTGAGGATCAGGTGCTGGGTGTATCCTTAACTAAAATCAAGTGGGTGTTTGATAATCCAATATATGGATGTGAGAGAGAAGGTGCACATGAAGACATCTTCGTCACGGGACTGACACATTGAAACTGCGCTTCTCATTCTCCCTGTTTTTCTTTGTTTTACATGTATATATCCCCTGGCGGGGGGTCATCATCCCACATAGAACCTTCTGAATATAATATGTGGACATTAAATTTAGGGAACTATATATATGAACTTTGCCTTGGGAACTTATTTCTTCTTAGGAACTATTTTTTTTACTTTTTATTATTCATTTATTTAATATATTGGATTATCTATTTACATTTATACTAAGTGATCGCATAGCATATTTATGCAATCAGAAGTACTATGAACCCCCCTTCCGTTGTTCGTAATTTAGCTATTTTATGACTACCAAACCCTACCTTAACTTTTCCAAGCGTAATCATACTCATATGTAGTGTCCGGACGGACGTAACTGCCTAACCCAGCGCATACTGTACAATTTAAATGCCTCCCTCTGCCTACAAGCGTATTTCCGGATCGTATGGATGACCCGCCCCTTCATTCACATTTATGCTGAAGGTACGTACGATTAGAGTTATGACACCTAACATCTGCCGCTGCATGCGCAGTACATACAAAAAGGCAATTTTACGACAGTGGCTAGCATAAATACGCTTTCATACTGAGGTCTGGATCTGGCCCATAAGCACTGGTATTTCTATTATATATACACTGCTCAAAAAAATAAAGGGAACACTAAAATAACACATCCTAGATCTAAATGAATGAAATATTCTTATTAAATACTTTGTTCTTTACATAGTTGAATGTGCTGACAACAAAATCACACAAAAACTATCAATGGAAATCAAATTTATTAACCCATGGAGGTCTGGATTTGGAGTCACCCTCAAAATTAAAGTGGTTCTGCAGGTGGTGACCACAGACCACTTCTCAGTTCCTATGCTTTCTGGCTGATGTTTTGGTCACTTTTGAATGCTGGCGGTGCTTTCACTCTAGTGGGTAGCATGAGATGGAGTCTACAACCCACACATGGCTCAGGTAGTGCAGCTCATCCAGGATGGCACATCACTGCGAGCTGTGGCAAGAAGGTTTGCTGTGTCTGTCAGCATAGTGTCCAGAGCATGGAGGCGCTGCCAGGGGACAGGCCAGTACATCAGGAGATGCGGAGGAGGCCGTAGGAGGGCAACAACCCAGCAGCAGCTACCTCCGCCTTTGTGCAAGGAGGAACAAGAGGAGCACTGCCAGAGCCCTGGAAAATGACCTCCAGCAGGCCACAAATGTGCATGTGTCTGCTCAAACGGTCAGAAACAGACTCCATGAGGGTGTTATGAGGGCCCGACATCCACAGGTGGGGGTTGTGCTTACAGCCCAACACCGTGCAGGACGTTTGGCATTTTGGCATTTGCCAAAGAACACCAAGATTGGCAAATTCGCCACTGGCACCCTGTGCTCTTCACAGATGAAAGCAGATTCACACTGAGCACGTGACAGACGTGACAGAGTCTGGAGACGCCATGGAAAACGTTCTGCTGCCTGTAACATCCTTCAGCATGATCGGTTTGGCAGTGGGTCAGTAATGGTGTGGGGTGGCATTTCTTTGGGGGGCCGCACAGCCCTCCATGTGCTCGCCAGAGATAGCCTGACTGCCATCTGCCATTAGGTACCGAGATGAGATCCTCAGACCCCTTGTGAGACCATATGCTGGTGTGGTTGGCCCTGGGTTCCTCCTAATACAAGACAATGCTAGACCTCATGTGGCTGGAGTGTGTCAGCAGTTCCTGCAAGACGAAGGCATTGATGCTATGGACTGGCCCGCCTGTTCCCCAGACCTGAATCCAATTGAGCACATCTGGGACATCATGTCTCACTCCATCCACCAACGCCACGTTGCACCACAGACTGTCCAAGAGTTGGCGGATGCTTTAGTCCAGGTCTGGGAGGAGATCCCTCAGGAGACCATCCGCCACCTCATCAGGGAGGTCATACAGGCACATGGAGGCCACACACACTACTGAGCCTCATTTTGACTTGTTTTAAGGACATTGGGCCGGATCCAGAACTACGTCCGTCCTCTATAGACGGACGTAGTTCAATAAACAGTAGCTACTGCGCATGCGTAGTAGCTATTGTACGTAATCTGCGTATCGTTTCGATACATAGATTGCGTATATACGCAATCTACGTATCAAAACGATACGCAGATTACGTACAATAGCTACTACGCATGCGCAGTAGCTACTGTTTATTGAACTACGTCCGTCTATGGAAGACGGACGTAGTTCTGGATCCGGCCCATTACATCAAAGTTGGATCAGCCTTTAGTGTGTTTTTCTACTTTAATTTTGAGGGTGACTCCAAATCCAGACCTCCATGGGTTAATAAATTTGATTTTCATTGATCATTTTTGTGTGATTTTGTTGTCGGCACATTCAACTATGTAAAGAACAAAGTATTTAATAAGAATATTTCATTCATTCAGATCTAGGATGTGTTATTTTAGTGTTCCCTTTATTTTTTTGAGCAGTGCGTATATATATTACCAATATATTTTTACTTTCTTCCTGGTTTTCTTACTAGATGTTTTATAAAATTAAATAAACTATTACATATAGACCTCTGAATGATGAAAAAGACAAACTTTTTTTTAATGTGTATTACAGCAATAGTTTTTGTCTTATTAACAGCTCCATCATTTCTGTATAGCTTATGATGCTATTTATCTTCATATTAACACAAATTGCACTTAATATAATAGAAATCTGCATAGTGGTAGGCAACGGAAGATGGAAACTGTGTTAAAACAGCAGTCTTCCCAGCTTCTGATTGTGTTATGTTTGATTAGTGGAAATGATTTAGCTGACCTTTGCCAAAAAAGAAATAAATCACGGTTGTATAAGCTGCAGCCTCCAATATATTTAGCGATGTAGCCAAACGAGTAGACACTGAATGAAATGAGCAAAGATCTCCAAAACATGCCACAAGGCATAATATTTTTTTTTTTTTTTTTGGGTGGTGCTAAATTTATTGTGTTCTGAAAATAAAATGGTCAGTGAGGGAGCACTGTCAGGTTATAAAAATAAATAGCTGTTATTTTATACCTTGACAGTGCCTTTTACATTACAAGTAAAGTGTCAGATGGCGACCCTGCTTCTGTTGGTACTTGGCTGCTGATTGGAGAGTTCCGCCCTTGCCCACCCTCTCCCAGTCTGAGTTTTTCCTTGCTGTATCCAGAACCATGTGTGCCACATGATTATCTATGAATCGTGATTTGCGCATGAATATAAGACTATAAGAATGACTATAACAGGGAAAAAATATTATCTATTTTTAACCATTTCATTATTTTAAATTAGTGGACTGAAAACTTAATAAAGCTTTTATACCTCTTGCCTGGAAAGCAATATACCAGACATTGTAAAGATTAGGCATAGCTAAGGTTACCTTTAAAGATTTTTTTATTGTAGTTCTTGCTTTGCTTCTTCACATTCTCCTCTCCTGACAGTCTTAAACTTTTTTCTGTCTGTCTGATGGCCTTCATAATTGGGCTGACACTTGCTGAACCCATAGTAGTTGGTCACTATTGTGTGCAAAAGACTGGAGGGGAGCTAAAATAATACACAGCTTGTTGAAGCATCCATGCTACCAAAAAAGCTGTGCAAGAAAGACATTTGTTGTGTTGTAGGAGGCTTTCCTTTACTATGGCATCTTGGAAGTGTAATAAAATAATGGCTAATAAAGAACAATATTAATGGGACACATGATTCAACATTTATCAGTGTTAATTATTACATACTAGTTTAAAGCCCATCAAAATGATAGCAAACAATGTGCCCAGACCTCCATTTTTACCCCTGTTATGTGCATCCAGCCTCTGCTTACATGTGTGTCCAGCTTCCATTCCTACCCCTTCAGTGTGTCCAGCCTCCATATCTACCCCTTTAGTGTGTCCAACTTCCATATTTGCCCCTTTAGTGTGTCCAGCCTCCATTTGTTTCCCTTCTGTGTGCCCTTATATCTGCCCTTTCAGTGTGTCCAGTCTCCATAACAGACCGTTTAGTGTGTCCAGCCTTTATTTGTGGGCCCTTCTGTGTGTCCAGCCTCCATATTTGCCCCTTTAGTGTGTCCATCCTTCATATCTGCCCCTTCTGTGTGCTCTATATTTGCATTGTTGGTGTGTCCAGCCTCCATATCTGCCCCTTCAGTGTGTTGTGTCCAGCCAGTCTTGTCTGCTGTCTTCCTGCTCTGTCCTTTCAGTGACAGCAGAGGGTGTGCCGCTCAGGATCTCCACTCCCTCTATCTCCTAGGATTGTGATTGCTGCAAGGGAGGGAGTGAGGCACCCAGGCAGCACATCTCTAGAGGAAGGGAAGGGGGATGATTGTCAGTGATGCCGATGTAGTGGTGGTGGCAGCACCCATAATGGGCTTTCAGCCACCACTGACAGTAACTATTCTGCTCCCAGCCGATGCGCATGCATAGTGGTGATGTAACGGAGGGGATGCTACTTCCCATGCGTATAAGGGTGGGGAGCAGATTGGCTTTTATATACATAGATTCTTCATAGTTTGTATAAATGGGAGCACTGGTGTATGTTACCTTGTACTTATTTTCTTGAGAACTTTATGCATCACCTTATAAAAAGCTGAAGCACAGATAAAACAGAGTACCGGTATATCATATAGATGTGTGTGAGTTCACATACAAGTAACTGCTGTATGGACTTCTAAATGTGTCTGCTTTAAGTGTTTACAAATTAAAATTGTAGAAACACTAAAACCTTGGAAAACAAACAAAGATGAGGAAGAAATAAGAACATTTTTCTCTGCAAGTGTGACTATCCATGGTTACTCTATATTATAACACACTGCAGTAATCAGCTTTGTTGTATGACTTTCATCTTACATCTGGTGAACACCGACATGCTGCATCTGCTCGTCTTAGTCACTTTCAGGCAGCCTTGACATGTGGCTTGTGCTTTCATTCTGTCTCCTGACCTCTAAATATGTCATCCTTTGTTTCTGTGTTATTGTTTGGCGCTCCATGTACTGAATACCTTCCAGCATCTCTAAAACTGATACTTTAACAGGAGTTTGATATTAATTTGTAAAGGACAAGCAGGTCGCTTCTTCCTTCTTATCCTTATTAAAATGACATTGTGTTGTATAAAACCAATACAGCCTCAACACACAATCCATTTGCCAGCTATATTAACACATTTCTTCTATACATTGATACATGAAGACATCCATATGCAACAGATTCCAATTTCATTTTTTTTTTCACAGAAAGTGGGCCGTATTCACAGATCCGTTTTATAGAATTACGTAATTATACGCACACACGTAGCAAGCCAACACCCACCAACACCCCTCTCACAGCCGTGCAATCATAGACTTACACCTCCATAGAGCACCTCTATCTTTACGTGTGTACCTACGTACATATATGTATGCCGTAAGTGCGATTCTATGTAACCGCACCCTCAAAGACTTATTTAACTGCTTCCCCCCACCCTCTTTCCCGTAACTTTTCAAGTACATATTTCAACCCTGCCCCTCCGTACGTATGTCCCCAAGTGCGAATCGCATGTCCGTGCCTAAGCACTTACGTGCATATGTTCTACGTGAATCACATGAAGTTACTACGCATGCGCAGTTCGTCTGATCCTAAAAATATGCACAGAACTCCACCTGAAAACGGATCTGTGAATACGGCCCAGTATTTTTTTTATTATTAATATTGTTATTATTATTATTATTATTATTATTATTATTATTTTTGTTGTTGTTGTTGTTATTATTATTATTGTATAGTTATTATTGTTGTTGGTGTTATTATTGTTATTATTATTATTGTTATTATTATTATTATTATTATTGTTATTATTATTGTTATTTTTATTGACGCTTATTAATATAGCATCATAAATTGTCGTTAGCGCTTTACATGGAACATTAGACATTCACATCAGTCGCTGCACCTACTGGAGCCACATACTAAGGTCCCCAACAGGCATACACACACACAACACACACACACTAGGGTTAATTTAGTCAGCAGCTATTAAACCTACAAGTATGATTTTGGCATGTGGGAGGAAACCTTCGCAGATCAAACAAACTCCACACAGATAAGACCTAGTTCGGGAATCAAACCTCAGCACTTTAAGGCACAAGTGCTACTCACTGAGCCGAAAAAAGCAACAGATAAAAGTAGAGCAATAGTTTTGTTCATTGTTTTTGTAATATGCCTTAAGCATTTTACAGCA
>WWET01005471.1:65233-81984 GCA_011038615.1 Limnodynastes dumerilii | reverse complement strand
CATTACTCCCCCCCTCACATACTATAATTAAACATTACCTCCCCAACACACACATACTATAACCTCACATTACCCTTTCTCCCCCTCATACTTTAACCCCCAAAAAGTTTTTCTAAGTCTCTTACCTGTCCTGTCTTCTTCCTCACCCACCATCCTCGGTGGCGCCTCTTCTTCTGCATGACGCTGACGTCTGCGTCACGCAGCGTCAGCGGTACACAAACACAGTGCCCGGACCGTTGCATCCAGGCACTGTGTATGTATTGCCATAGCAACACATACACAGTGCCCGGACATTGTATTGTCTCCGGTAAAAAAGGGTCCTCTCCCTTTCGGGATTCCAGGAGTCTCCCAGACATTCCGGGAGAGTCGGCAACCATGACATAGACAGGGATACACAGTAAAAGTAATAGATACATGAACAGACAAGAACAGAGATAAAACTGCACAAGAGGTTGATACATTTAGCAATAAGTCTCTATGGTAGTTTTTCTCACTGTGCATCTGCACACATTATCAAACATTATCACAGCAATGAATATATTGTTGAAACAATGCTACCTTGAATATAATGAAAAAATGTAACTACAAGTTTCTACTGAACCTCACAGATAAGTTAAACATTACCAGTGAATACAACTGGACTAGTTTAGGTCACCAGTTAGATATGTATAATGTCAATGATGATATAATTAACACCATAATGTCGACAGTGTAATTTTTGCTGGGTACGAAAAATATATGTTATGTTGATGGAGGAACGGGTTAGTCACATAGGACCTGATTCATGCTTAAGAAGGCTTTAGGGGGTAGTTACACAGCCATAGCGTGTCCAGATTCCTACCTTAAATTTTACGACTAACTTCATTACATACATTAGTACTTACGCATAAGGAACATCTCGCGCATGTATGTTTGTATTACTTGCATAAGTCTCCTGTTGCCTGGAATTGAGGATCCGGCCCTAGGTTCTTAATTATACGCAACTAGTTGCAAGGCGACTCCAATGACTCACCCCTGGCTTTCAGCATCTTAACCGACTTACGAATGCTATAGGGTTACCTTATCTTTAGGTTCGTAGTTGTGTGTAGGGTGGCTAATTAAGAACGTTTCTGCCTATCCGCACCCAGATTTCCTTATTTAAATGCCTCCTTCCACCCAATTTTCTTATCTTCCTTCTAAAGTTTTCCCGGAACGCCCCTTTCTTCTTAAGTCACTACAAACCTAGAACAGATAGGTTCATAATGGTGATTCAGAGCCGTCCCATTCTTAAGTCCTATGTAAATTGCGTATATTAAGGTACTATTATGCATATGCCGTGTATAGCTTCTTAAATATATGCACCTAAAAAGAGGCAGATTCTTAACTGTGAATCAGGTCCATAGTACTCTCACAAAGGCCAAAATACTCTGTCCCTTAACTTTGTCCTCTCCACAGTTGTTTATGTCATGCTCTGTACTATGTCCATGTCTTGCTTTCCACTCTCTTCTCCAAACTTTCTGTGTACTACTTTCTGCTCTCTACTTATGTCTGTGTCCTGCTCTATTCCATTTATGTGTCCTGCTTTTTATTCTCTCCCTGCACTGTCTGTGTTCTGCTCTCTTTGCTCTCCTCTGATCTGGTCTGCATTGCTCTGTCTGTGCTCTGCTCTTCGCTCCTGATCAACAGCTGTGTCCTGCTCCATAAGGATTTATTGTAACGTTTGAACACATGTGTCAGCAATACAATACTGTATTCTGGGGGCGTGGCTTAGCTCTTGAGCCGAACAGACGTGCAGAGGAAGAGCTCCCCTAATACCGCAACTATCTTGCCTTTTTCGCGGGGTACCCCGCTAGTGACAGTGTCCTCAAGGCCTGTGGCCACTTCAGGGACCCTCTAGGACCCGCGCCACACCACTCTTTTGTGGCTCCCGAGATGCATCGGAGCTCCCCGAGAGAGTCAGGCCTGATCGGGGCCTCCCTGACTGACGGCGCCACAACGCTGACCGCACACCGCCAAGAACCCCCTGGGTGAGGGCCGCGGAAGAGAGGGGCACGGACCCTATGCCTCACACACCAGGTAACGGAGGAGCGAGGGGCCGGTTGAGGCGGGAGACACGCACCCGACACCCATTGCTGCTGACACCCGCTACCACAGCTCGCAATTAGACCGCATGACAGACACCCGGACCGATCTGGTGGACAACAGAAGTTGGGACCAAGGACACAGTGGCGCCTGGCCTTAGAGCGGTAGCCTCTTTCCCAATCCACCTCGCTTGGCGGGAAGAGAAGTCACGTGACCAGCGAGCAAGCGCCATCTTGAAAGGTTGGGGACAGTGAACACTTTCCAATCTCCCCCCTGCTGATACCTGCAGCACCAGCAGTCTGATTCATAGGGGGAACAAAACCTCCACCTTGTTCTCATTGAGTTGCGTTGTGCGTGTTGCTAAACCCTACACAATATCACCTCTCCCAACATCACCTCTCTAGCTGTGCAGTGCTCTGCTGATAACCCCAGGATCTCCAACACCACACCAGCTCTGGTTTACACTGAGCCTAGGAGACTACCAGCATTCCAGCAATAGACAGCTAATCACAGTACCTGAATAACAGCATATCTCCAGGCACTACAGGCTCTGCATCCTTTTTTTCTTTCCTTTTTTCTCTTCTCTATTGCCACCTGGTGGCTGCCTATAACCTTACTCTCAGAGACAGTCCAGAGCACACATAGCACAACCCAAATTACGGCCGTTGGGCTCCACAATCGGCTCTCTAGCGGCAAGATGGAAAACTAACATGGCTGATCCACCCACCTAATGGGGGAACGCGGCTTCCAACATCTACCGACACCACGCAGAATGTGACCTGACCTACACAGCCAACTCTGCCAGTTTGGGCTTAACACTAAACATCCTGATAACGGGCAACTAGCTGGTAGGGAGGCGGAGTGTTCACATCTGATTCTGAGCTGTTCCTTTCGGACCCTCCCATCCCCTCCTTCTCTCCATCACCCACTTCTGAAGCCTGCTGATGGGAAAGCGGCTCTACACTAGAAAGAGCTCCAGGTCCGCCGCAGAATCACCCCACCAATCTGACCTGCTCCAATACCTGACCACTACCCCCTCGACATCTGCATTGCCGCCAACCCCCCTGTCTGACCTATCTAGTTTGCCAGACAGTGAAACCATGGCTACAGGATCTGATTCATCCTCAATATCCAGCAATGCCGTGCACACTATCCTACAACCTCTGTAAGCTCTTAACCACCTGCCAACCAAACAAGATATGCAAGCTCTCGAACAGCGTCTACAAGCCCAAATCAGCTCTCAATTATCCACAATCCAGACCGAAGTTGCTCAGATAACCACCAGAATGGATACGGTTGAATCCACTTTGGAAGAACATGCCACTTTCTCAAACAGCCTTCATCAAACAATGGACATTCATGCATTAGCCCTTCAAGATATACAGAACAGGCTGGACGACCTTGACAACAGGGGGCGACAAAATAATTTGAGGGTCAGGGGGATCCCGGAGGATGTGCCACACAAGGTCTAGTGGACGCTCTAACCTGTATCTTTAACGAAGTACTCAGACATGATCCTAATGCACTGATTGACTTCGACAGAGCTCACCGAGCACTGAGACCTAAAGGTCCCCCCACCGAAGCCCCAAGAGATGTAATTTGCCGGTTACACTATTATCGGGTAAAAGAGGCCATTTCCCAGAAAGCGAGAGGTCAGAACAATCTGGAATTCAACGGTCACAAAATTCAAATCTTTCAGGACTTGTCGTGGTACTTTTTACAACAAAGAAGAATGTTAAAACCCATGACAGATCTACTGCGAGCTAAAAACATCAGGTTCAGATGGGGGTTTCCAGTGAGCATCCAAGCCCACATAAATACAAATGGTATAAAATGGTTACCCTACGCACCCCAGATGATCTTCCTCCCTTCTGCAAGGCTTTGAACCTTGAGGTACCTTCCCTAGTGGACTGGAGGCGTTCTTTTACAGCTCTAACCCCAGAGGCAACCCTGCCCAATGATGGCAATTGGCAAGTTCAGCAGAAACACTAAATTTACTGGAAAAAAGATCAACAACCCTACATTTTCTAAAGTCAGGCCATAGATGGCCATAGATGTGGCGTTCCTACAAGAAACTAATTTCCATAAAACCAAAGGCCCCAAACTAAGTAATGTTTATTATCCTTTAACGTTCTTCAATAAATTCTCAGGTGGTAAATCGCGAGGAGTGACTATTCTCGGTTCCAAGAGCATTCCTTTCACAGAGAGCGAGTTGTTCAGCCTGGGGGATGGTAGGGGTCTTGTGGTGAAGGGGAAAATTTTTGGTGTCACCTATACATTTGCCAACCTATATTCACCAACACACACACCAGTATAGTGCGCTCTGGTGAGAGTTCAGAGAAGTCTAATTGTATGATGAATGCAAGTAGACAAAGGTTTAAGGCGAAGTATCAATCCTGAGTCGAGCCACAAGCTTAATTGAATTGGTTTTTCTCAAATACACCAATGTCCAGTTTAGGACCGCTGCTCCCCTCCTGTAAGACTGGTCTTTGTCCGGTCCAAATAGAATCTAGAAAAAGGAAAGGCAAGGCTCCATAGTGTAAAACCTTTTATTAAAACACAAAGTTCCAAAAATATTCAGTGTACCATTTGAATCTCTTTATCCAAGAGTAGGAATCAGCACAGAGAAATACAATGTATCTCACACGTGAAACAGTGCGACTCAAAGTTCAACCTGTTAATATAATGCTTATTATCCTTCAACGTTCTTCAATAATTTCTCAGATGGTAAATCGCGAGAAGTGGCTATTCTCGTTTCCAAATGCATTCCTTTCACAGAGAGCGAGTCGTTCAGCCTGGGGGATGGTAGGAGTCTTGTGGTGAAGGGGAAAATTTTTGGTGTCACCTATACATTTGCCAACCTATATTCACCAAATTCTAATCAGTGTCGTTTTTTCACTCCTTGAACACATAGAATCGTTGAGAGAGGGCACCCTTGTGTTAGGAGGGGACCTTAATTGGGCCTTGGACCCGAGGTTGGACTCCACCTCGGGGGCTCCCAAGAATTCACAGAAGGACCTACGTAAAATGCGCCAGGAGCTTCATGAATACCAGTTGACCGACCTGTGGCGCCTATCGCACCCCAGCGACAAAGATTACACCTATTATTCACACAGGTACAACTCTTACTCCAGGATAGACTATCTCTTCCTATCTCACTCTTCCTTACACCTACTACAACACTCATCTATTGGCAACATTACTTGGACTGACCATGCTCCTGTTTATGCTACTATTGCCCTGGATAGGGATCGCAGAACAGAATGGACATGGCGTTTCAACGAATTGTTGATTCAAGACCCACACACTAAAATGGAATTGGAGAGAGCTATCGATCAGTATCTAGCCACTAATGATAACGGGGAAACCTCACACATAACCTTATGGGAAGAACACGTGTGTTAAAAGAGGGCAATATATTCAGCTAGGGTCCTATCTCAAGCGGCAAAGGGAAACACAAAAACTTAAAATTCTAGCCCGTATCAAGGAGCTGGAGGGAGTTCATAAACGGGACAGTGGGGAAGACACATTAATAGCTCTCACATAGGCTAGATCGGAACTCAATGCTCTGCTGAATTTGAAGGCGAGGTGTGGAATCAAAAGGTGCAGGGCACGATATTACCAATGGGCTAATAAACCCAATAGAATGTTGGCGAGAGCACTACGGTCACAGAGATCATCAATTTTTATCCAGAATATTAAAGACCCATCTGGTCAAATACACACCTTGGATAAACAAATAGCTAGAACATTCAGGGAATATTATACTAAGTTATACAATTTGCCCCCCCATCCCGAGATGCAAAACAAATTGGCAAAAGCTTCTCAGATCTAGGATTACCTGGCCACTTGCACCTTCCCCACCCTCACAGCACCGGAAAGGGACTTCTTAGAAACCCCATTCACTGTTGAGGAGTTGGAAAGGGCAATCAAACAGCTTCCATATGGTAAAAGCCCAGCCCCTGACGGGTACACTGCACCTTACTTTAAACAACTCAAAAATAAACTTCTCCCCATGATGCTTAAGGCATTCAATGAATAATCAGAAACCAAAGGGTTTACCAAACAGTCCCTGGAGGCCCACATAACAGTTCTCCCCAAAGCAGGCAAAGATCCATCCCTATGTCCCAGCTACCGCCCTATATCTTTGTTTAATATAGATCTTAAACTTTACGCAAAACTAATTAGTAATCGCCTAAACCAGATCCTTCCCACGCTAATTCACTCAGACCAAATGGGGTTTGTCCCAGGGAGGGAGGCCCGCGACAACACTAACAAATTGATCAATCTCACTCAATTAGCTATACTTGGTATTAATATACCTGACAATGTAAGAACAGGCCTTAACCAGGCTTTTCCCTTTAAATGGCAAGATATAAATCTAAAATACCTTGGCATTTATCTCACTCCCGATCCTGAAGACCTCTACTCCAATAATTTCCCACCATTGCTGCTTGAGATAGAAATAAATCTAAAAGGGTGGACACCCAAACAATTCTCCTGGTTAGGCCGGGTTAACATAATAAAAATGAATATTCTCCCTCTAATACTTTTTCTCATCCAAACGCTCCCCATCTCGATACCTCACTTCTTCTTTAAGAACCTCCAAACCCTGATGAAAAATTTCGTGTGGTAGGGGAGAAGACCTCGTTGTAAAAACGATATCCTCCATAGGAGTAAACAGTCTGGAGGTTTAGGCCTCCCCTTCTTGCAGGGCTAAAACTGGGCGGCCATTCTCACCCGGGTAGTTGCATGGACAAGACAGAGGCAGGATAAGCAATGGATTACTTTGGAAAACTATTTATCAGAGGTCCTGTTGCAGGTGCTTCCATGGCTTTCTACGATTCCCAGCCATTCACACCCAACCATTTCTTCCTGGAAACGTCTACGAACCAAGGCAAATCTCTCCTCTCCTTATTCCCCTCTCACCCCACTTGCTCATAACCGAGACTTCCCACTTGGCCTCACTAAAGCTCCACTCTCTAGGTTTATGGCGGCAGGGTGCCACAGAGCCGGTCAGCCGGTAAACTCGAATGGCGTCATGTCATTCTCGGAAGCTAGTGAACAGTTTTCACTCCCCTAGAATAATTTCTGGATTTAGCTAAGCCTCGGGCACTTCTTGACTCTCTCTGCTCCAAGGGAGACATGGAAGAGACCCCTGACTCCATTTGAACTGCTCTGCACCTCGCAAAACGCACCCACTCATATTTGATCAACTTTATATAAGCTACTCCTTGATCGTTTATTTAACTCATCCATGCGTTATATGGAGGAGTGGTGTAGGGACCTCAACCTGTCAACTGATGCAGACACTTGGGACAAAATTTTCACTGTAACACACCAATGTTCACGGAGCCTGTCGATGGTAGAGACCCAATTCAAGTTATTGACTCGATGGTACAGGGTGCCCTCTCTCATTCACCACATGATTCCAATGTATCCGGATCAGTGTTGGAGATGCCAATCCGCGACAGGGATTTTTTTACATGTTTGGTGGGAATGCGACAAAATTGTGCCATACTGGGAAAAAATCCATGCAACTTCTCAATTAATACTATCAGACAATGTACCTAATGGCCCAGAATTTTGGCTCTTATCATACACTATCATGCCCATGAAGCACTATAAAAAATTGCTCTTAAAACATTTGAATAATGCTGCAAAAGCTGTAGTTCCTATGCGCTGGAGGTCGACTGCCCCCCCCATCGCTGAAGGACTGGTTCGCCAGAATAGATCACTATTGTGAAATGGATGAGCTTATTCTTGCTTTTGAGAACAGGAATCATGAGTATGTCTCTACATGGTTCCAATGGTTGGAATTCAAACACACATCAGACTTTCAAACGAGAATGGTTGCTGCCACATAGCCTAAGGTTGGAAGCATATGTGGAATGGGGCAGATGAAACACAAACGAATAAGTAAACAAATATTAAGGAATGATTCAGCAATAAACTCCCCCAGAAAATGCCATTGGAGGATGGGTGGTCCTCCCGAACTCGCACACCCTCTACCCGCTAAACCCTCCCCTCTCTAGCCTTTGTTTGTCAATCCTTAACCCCTTATCCCATCAACCCTTTATTACAATTACTAGTGATATATTGTTGGTGAAGACACCTACATAAACGGAAAGCCTTACAAGCATTCTAACTGATGCATCTAGAATTTACTCACTGCACTGTTTCAAGTTTTTACAACCCAACCGACTGTTAAGTAGCAATGGATGCATGTATCATTATATCTGTCATTATATTTGTCCTTATATTTGTCTTTTGAATGTACTGAATGTCTTCATTTCCATGACATTGAAAATAAATAAAATAAAGAATTTACAACAATACTCTATTCCAACATTTGATGACATAGTGACACTGCCAAATAGAGTAAGTTTGACATGATAAACCTGCAGTAATTTAGAACCAATAGGATAACTGTCACACAACTAGCGGCATTCCATATCATACCCCAAGAATTTATCTGACAGAATATGTTTTTGATATAGAAATAGATATTGTTTCTATGTACATATAATTTTGTATGAATAACATGCAGAGTCCTAAAGCATTGATAATAAATATAGGGCTCTATTTACAAAGATAATTTTAGTGCGATAGGGCCAGTTTTCACTTCAAAACTGGCCCTATCGCTTTAACATGAAGTTAAGCATATTTAGAAAATGTCGGAGCGGAGTTTTACACTCCGCTCCGGGCATTAGACTATCGCCAGCTCAGACTGGCAATAGGGGTAAGTATTCCGGCGATGTCCCCCATATATCCCTCTTTTTCTCCCCCTAATAGCTGTTATTAGGGGGAGGAAAAGGGGGTTATATATGGGGAGACCGTCGGAATACATAGCAATGTTGCCGGGTGTAAAAAAAAAAAAAAATTTGAACTTCAAAAAAATCAATAAAAACATAAAAAAAACCATTGAAAATATAAATAAAGCTTTAAACTCAACTGTCCGGGCGTATCGTTGGGCTGCAGCTGTCCGGTCCCGGCATGAATACACTGCACATGCGCAGTGTTTCTCATGTCAGGACTTGGAAAAAAAAGTCCTGATTGAGAGATACTGCGCATGTGCAGTACTTCATTCATGGATCACACGAAGGAGAAGCACAGCTTCGACCCACGGCTCATCGCGGGACCTCGGAGGAGGGGTAAGTATTAGTAAATAATGTGAAGGAAGCTGCCAGGCTCGCTGCGATGATAAGCGAGCCTGATGCAGCTTTCTTCACAGAGAATGAACAAGGTAAGTAAATAGAGCCCATAATGTCTAGGTTCTTCTCATTTAACAGATCATTTAACAAATTTAACAGACTTCCCCTTAAAAAATGTCACAACCTCTGTATTTTTTGTTTTTTCCTGTACGGGGTTGTAGTTTCTCAAGCACAGCTTTGAATGGACACTGCTGTAAAAAGGCCAGGCAATTCCTAATACTTAAGCAAAAAGAGGGAGTGATGAGGGGGAACGGCGCTATGGTTTTAAAACCTAAAATAAATGGCAGAAACAATATCTGTAGATGTTTGAGCAATAAGCAGCGGCACACAGGAAAAAAGGAAAAATAATCAGTCTCATGTAGTCCTTAGTTCAATAGACCGATGCTCCGTGTATCATGAATGTGCTCCACAAGTTATGGGAAAATGGAAACACAAAACAGAGAAATGGAGATTAATAAATCATACCAACTTCTGTATTTCTCAAAGACTAAACTTAATGCACCTTATATAAATATTGAATGCAGCGCAATTATGATCCAACTGTAGTTAACGAAAGAACCGCCAGACTACCATAGAAAATACCTTTAACAGGTCCCTTTAACGTATCAAAATAACCCAAAAGAATGTATAATTGAAACATAAACTTTTACTGGGTATTAAAACATTATAAAACAATTAAACAAACAGAAAACATTGCTTAGGTGTAACTGACAGAACTACCCATACCCCAGTCTCCAGAGAACACCGATAGCAGCGAGTCTTTCTCGCCCGTGGGGACGTCTCCACAGCGGGCAGCAAGGACTGGGGTATGGGTATGGGTAAGGGTAATATCTACAGATATTGTTTCTGCCATTTATTTTAGGTTTTTAAACCATACCGCCGTTCCCCTTCATCACTCCCTCTTTGCTGTTTATGTTAAATAAGGATTGGGACTCCTTGATGAAGGTGGGCTGCCGCTGGTTTTCAAGCACTTTAAAAGTGGTATACCCCCTATTTTTTAATTCCTAATACTTGAATACTTGGAACTATTTATAAGGACATTGCTGTAAAATTAACACATAATAAGCCCGAGAGATAAAAGTTTATAGACAAATGTTACAGCTTTTTACTAGACTGAAATAACTATTTCACATATAAAAAAAAATTAACATCTCTGTAAAATGCATTGTATTTTGCCATAATATGTAACTTTATTTTTCAGTCATTAAAATATTTTGTACAAAGAAAGGTTCATATTTAAAAATGCACAAATCTGGAGTGTATTGCAGGTGTCACCATTATTAGATATCAATATAATGCTTACTTATTACACAGGAGCCTTCCCATAGTCCCTGCCCCAGCACTGTAATCCCAATTGAAGCTTAATACTTTATTACCAACCACAGGAATACACACACTGGTCTAAATTATTGTCTTTGGAGTTAAAAAGGAAACTTGAGAATTGAGAGGAAACCAATATAAACACATGGAGAACAAATGAATAAATCTACAAATATGCAAGTTTACAGGAAACTCTGTTATAACACAACAGAAACCCACCAAGTGTGTACTCACTGCAGATCCAAGCACCTAAGAGCTTGGGTTTTATTTATCCTACCTGATTGTATGCTGGTTGATTAGTAAAACTGTACATTCCTTGAGTCTTTTTAGAACAGAAACAGTTGCAGATCATCTTGGAACTTTTAGCCCTGAAAAACTGCCAGTGTCGCTGTAACCAGATTGTCACTAAGAACATATATAGGGATTGGTGACCCAACCTCAGGTGTGTCTGATATTATAAAAGGTTTTCACATCTTATCCTTTACTCGCTGCCAAGGTAGGGTGGTGCTACAGCACAACAATAACAAATGCAACAATACTAATTTCTATAGCACACATAATAAACAAAGAAAATGTTTCCCAACTCTTCTGTCGCAAGCAAACACTTAAAGAGGAAGTTCAGTTAAAACTCTATTAGGTTACTGTTTCAAAGCACATTATGTCCTGCAATGTCTGTTTCTATCTAACCTTAACTGTCAGAAATGACTATCTTTACTCATACTAGGAATTGAAAGAACATGATTTTCAAAAATGCTCTGAAAAGCATTAGCATTCACTCTTCCACATCCTACTGTAAGATGTAAATGTATAAATGTACAAGTAGATGAGGCTGAAAAAGGAGATGTGAGAAAAAAATCATAAGGTTCTCTGCTGTAAATGTATAAAGTTTTAATGAACTTATCTGACTTGATATGCATATGTAAACAACCATACTTTCAGATGCATTTGGTCTTTCACCTGAGTATGAGTGCAAATTATCCAGGATGTTTGTAATATGGGAATTAAGCCTATTGTAAAGGAAACCTAAAATGTATATATGTAGCGCAAAACCATTTTTGAGGTATGTTATTTTTAAGTATCTTTTAAACAAGTGCTGGAGTACAGAACTGACATCAGCAGACTGAATCAATATGTTTGTATTTAAAATCGGGTTTGTCAGTGATGTAGAATGAAAATGCTGAAGAAGAATAAATGCACAACGGGCCAAATTCAGATACGTATGTGTCCTGTCAGTTCAACTGATGCTGCATTCTAATGCGGACATCTTTTTCCAATTTACACATGATTGTTACATGCCGTTACTAGAACAGCATGACCGAGCCTCACCTCCTGCTCCGTCGGACGCGTCTGCTTCTCTGCGCTGGCGCTCATACATATGTCGCTGACGGCATGTAAACAAACCCATGTGTCTCTGGCTGCTGTCGGGCGCGCGCTCTCTCCTCATTTGCTGTCTGCCCCATTTTGGGGAAACTACCTATCCGCATTCTCCTGTTCTGACTGCTGGCCAATCAGTGACCAGCAGCCTCTATTTGAATCTCTCTCTCCTTGTCCTTGGCGCCGATTATAGCTTCTGACCTATCAGTGCTATAGTCTGCTATATCGTGTGTCTAGTGCTTTTGCCTAGTGATCTGACCGTTGTTTGCCCATTATATTGATTCCTATCAAATATTAAAAACAAATCCAACTGATGCATTTTTCCTAAACCTGGAAAAATTATTGGTAAAGAGTTTGGCCAAAAAAGCATTTGTAAGGATGAATTTGATTATTTACTGCAATAGGAACCCAAGAGTGGCCCCTTTTTATCATTTACCAAAGTTGCACAAAGACAGACTCAATCCCACAAGACCTATTGTTTCGGGGATTAAGTCGATCACTGCTAGACTCTCAGAGTTTGTGGATACTCATATTAAGACGTATCTGAACTAACATGGGATCCATCTTATAATCTGTGCTCAAGCGATGTGGAGGCCATCTATACTTCTATACCTCATGAGCAGGGCCTTAATGTTTTGAAAACTGTCTTAGAGGCTGATCCTTTGGAATCTAAGGGTTTTGTGGAATTTATTGTCTCCCATGCTGAATTTGTGTTAAAAGATAACTATTTTACATTTCTGGACATGGTCTATTTACAGATCAAAGGGACTGCGATGGACATGATTTTCGCTCCCAGCTTCGCAAATATATATCTTGGAAGCTGGAAGCGGAATTCGGGCAATACTCATGAACTACAACCCATGATTAAACTATATAAGCGCTACATTGATGATGTGCTAGTTGTGTGGAGCGGCACACAAGATGAATTTGAATCATTTGTAGAAAGCCTCAATTTAAATTCTTATGGGCTTAGGTTCACATTCAAGTTTGGAGGACAACAAATAGAATTTTTAGATCTGATGTTAAAAGCTCCAGAAGATCAAAGTCTTTCTCTGTCTGGGTGTACTTACTTTAAGGAGGTAGATAGTAATAATAATTATTTAGAGTATGGCAGTTGTCGTTACAAAAAACGGAAGGACAACGTCCCATACTCTCAATTTCTCTGTTTGCTTCAGATTTGTTCTACCACGAACAAATTCCTTGCACAAGCTACTGTTCATAAATCTAGGTTCCTAGAGATACATTATCCAGATCCTATTATTCAACAAAGTTTTCTGAAAGCGCTAGATCTTCCTTACAGCTTCTACTGTGGCTAAAAACACCATCAATTGCCCTTTAATAACATATTATAAACGATTGGGTGGAGAAATTAAAATGATATTGAACAGATATTGGTCTGTTCTACAGTTGACCCCTATTTTCCTGTTAAACCAAGTGTTAAATTTAGGAAAGCCAAGAATTTATTGGCCCCTAGTTTGCTTTCTTCAGATTCTCGAGGTGAACATTTCTTGTGTAAACCCAAGGGGTGTTTCCCCTGTGGGAGTTGCAAAATTAGTAAATTTATATCAAAAGAAAAGTTCTTTTACAATTCCACCGGTAGTAAAAAATTTGTAACTAAAGATTTTACAAACGTTTGTTGTTAATTTGCTTCAATGCAAATGTGGAAAATCATACGTGGGCAAAACGATACGCCCTTTAAAGGAACAAGACCTTGAGCATTAAGTCAGCATTATGTCAGCTAACGTTGGTCTCATAGAAGGATTTTCAATAAGAGCCATTGAACATGTTATATTGGATGTAAGAGGTGGAGGTTGTTTAAAGAAACTCACAGAGAGAATGTTTCTGGATTTCCACTCTTAATACATTGAGTCCTATGGGGCTTAATGAAAGTTTTTAATTAACACTGTTTTTTGGCCAATATCCTAAAAACATCTAGGTCAGACCTGTTTTCATTATTTTACTGGTTTATCTATTTTGGTTTTTCACTTTTTGGGTCTCTCCTCAAAAATTCTGATCAAAATGTTATAATCTGTAAGGCTTTTAGGTTCCTGAATTAATGCACTGTTTGAACCAGCACTATATGGTTCTTTAGCTTTAATACGCTTCTACTTTTACTGGTATGTATGTATGTTATATATACACACACATATAACCATATCTTTACACACACACACCTCTCCATTTATGTATGTATATGTATGTGTGTGTGGGGGTATTTTTTTCCTTCATTAGATCTCGTAGGGAAGAGAGAGATGCCGTTATGGGGGTGGGTCTTGATGGCACTATTTATGCAAATCTCGTCCTGAAGCCCCATCCCTTGTCAATCAACACTACTCTCCATAGTTTGATGACACAAATTATTGTTATTGCATAAATTCACAACCTCAAGTCCTTTGCATGAGATGTGCCTGCTCTCCTGGGATACCGAGAGAAATGCCTCAATTTCGGGAGTCTCCTGTATATGCCAGGAGATTTGGCAACTTTGATAAACCTTAATTGCTTTGATATCAAACTGCTAACACCAGGCACATAACATTTCTCAAATATAAAGAAGCAGTATTTAAAGGTGACTATTACTGCATAGTGAATTTAGCTAATAATTAAACAGAGACAAGCTATATTTCCAAAAGAAGTTCTTTCACATCTTCAGGACTGGTGAGAATTCATTATGGGAGTTTTTAGTATTAGTATATAGTAACAAAAATACAATAGGCAGAATCATATTTAAATCCCTATTACCACAGCTTTTGGAAAATGGATAGAACCTGAAATGTAATATAAACAAGTATGTCGCAGCTTTGAAACAAAAATCATGTCACACTGCCATAACCATAGGTCTTAGGGTTGCAAGCATCAGCCACCAGTTTCAGCTTGTACTAACATCAGTAGCCATAATCCATCACACTGGTAATTACCCAAGCATAAAATGAGAACTGTTAATGACTGAACTGCTGGGACAAATACCTCCATATAGATTGTAGGTCTGTTTTCAGGTCATGTGCTTTGTCCTGAGGTATGGAATGTTAGATATTTCCACAGATCTTTATTATTGCAGAAATGAGTTTGGACTACTGGTTTCCATTAATTGGAGCATCTCTTTTTATGACTTTTTAAAACAAACTAATTGTAGCATGCAGGTGAAGACTAAAGGCAAACAGACAAGTTACATGCATCAGCTATAAAGCTCTCTTGTTTTTTGGGATCTTTAGAGGGTAAGTTTAAAAAATGTTACTAAGTTTTGGCATTTGTGCAAACCATTTTTGACACAGACTTTATAGAAATGATCATAAATCCTGCATGGCCAGCATGCAATTGGTATTTTATTATTATTGCTCATTTATATAGCGTCACAAACTGTCTGCAGCGCTTTACAGAGAACATTAGATAATCACATCAGATCAGGCCTCTATTGGCGCTACATACTAAGGTCCCTAACACATAAATACACACTAGGGTTATTTTAGTCAGTGGCCAATTAACCTAACACTTTGTTTTTTTGCATGTGGGAGGAAACAGGATCACCTGGAGGAAACCCACACAGACATGAGGAAAACATATAGATCCGGCACAGATAAGGCCTAGTCCAGGAATCAAACTCATGACCTTAGTGCTGTAATGCACAAGTGCTGCTCACTGAGCTACTGTGCTGCC
Source organism: Limnodynastes dumerilii (assembly GCA_011038615.1). Classification (NCBI taxonomy): domain Eukaryota; kingdom Metazoa; phylum Chordata; class Amphibia; order Anura; family Limnodynastidae; genus Limnodynastes; species Limnodynastes dumerilii. The sequence goes on along the minus strand of WWET01005471.1, from coordinate 66,364 downwards.
ACGGTATGGGAATGATTTTAGATGGGTCAATGCTGTGAGCATTGTTGTTAGATACTATGCATGCATCTCTCTCTTTATGCGCTGAGTAGTGTGAGGCATGGCATTCCTTTAGAAAGTTCTTTAAGTTGAAGGAATGTTACATACAGTTGGGACTCATTCCATGAGGTGGCTGCACACAAGGTTGCTAGTTCAGAGTAGTAAGAGTGGATTTTTCTATGTCTGGATGCAGATTTATAGGTCAGGCTGCCCCAAGGCACTATATTGAGCTGTGAACCTTTGTGACCCAGGAGTACATGTCATGGTTCCAGGGCTCCTTGGAAGGTCAGAGTCAGCAAAGATGCCTCAGAGGCAGCCCTAGATTTTGCTGGGCCCCATCAAAGAATGTCATATTGAATGTATGTTATCACTGTTTGTTTTGTTGAATACCTTTTATTTATTTTTTGTTTATTTTTGCTCCCTTTTACCATTTTTTTATTTAAATGATCTAACAGTAAAAGATTGCATTTTGTTTTTTAAAGAAATACCACTTACATATTTCTGGGTCACAAAGGTTGGCACCTGTCCTCCCTTTCTCTAAGCACGTCCAGTGTTGTTCATTCTATATCCCCTTCCCACTATTCCCTCTATAGCTATATCTTTCCCATAGAGAAAATAATATATTAATTTAATGTACCCATTAATAACTTAAAATACACAATCCTTTGACTTCAGAGTCACTTTAAAGTTTGTCTCTTAAAAGTCCATCTTCTGTCAGTTTGTAAAAAAATTTGAGTGCAACCTACGTCCGTGTAATGTACAGTTGTGATGATCATCTCCATCCAGCGTCCGATACGCACACTGACCAATGTTATCCCACAAGGGCGTGTGTGAGGAGGGCCCCAAGATTTTGACTACCTAGGGACCTCCACAGGGTTTAATCCAGCCATGTCTCTTTCCCGCTATTGTTCTCTCTATACCCTTTTCCCCGCTCCTCCCACTATACCATTCTATCCCCACTGTTCTCTCTATACCACTCTCTCCGGCCGCTCCCTCTATACCCCTCTCCACATGCATTCCCCTACAGCTTTCTTTCCATACTGTTCTCTTTATTCCCCTCTCTTTAGCCCACCCCCCCCCACCCCGCTTTGTGCA
>WWET01005471.1:52454-65227 GCA_011038615.1 Limnodynastes dumerilii | reverse complement strand
CACCCCCGTGTTCTTTGTGCACACCTCTATCTCAGTAACCTTTAATTCTTCTCATAATGTTCCTAGCCCCCTCTATTATTTAATTACTTTATATACTTTTTTCTGTCACCTACCTCTTGCCCCTTCCCCTGTCCTTTTACTCAACCCTTTTCTCAACTCTAAAGCTGTTTGCAACAGATTTAATTTGCCTCCCCTGCAATTCTATATGGTTTTTCCCAGGGGTAAATTTCAACCTCATTTTCTGTTATTTTTAAACTCTGAATCCTATGAGTTTAAGCCAAAGATCAGCTACCTTTATGCTGATTATTGTCTCTATCTTGCTCTTAAATCAACATAATCCACTTCAGGACTCAAAAATCCAAAAGCTAATTCAGTCAGCTTGCCTTAGGAGAAGAATTGGTAGCAGAGAGAGAGACATAGTAATGCCACTTTATAAGTCATTGCTATAGCCTCACCTGGAATACTACAGTTCTTGTGGCCATATCTCCAGAAAGACATAAATACATTAGAGACTGTGGCAAAGATGGGCAATTAAAATATTGCATGGCATTAGGGCTGGCGCTACCACTAGGTGATCTTAGGTGATTTTCTAGAACGACAGGTCTGGAGGGGCAGCACAGCATTGGAACTGGCCCAACGAGGATCCAGGGAAATCCCTGGTGGGCCCCTGCTGTCTGAAGCCCTGCCCACTTTTAACAGGTGGCACGGTGGCACAGAGAGGAGGCAATGCTGGCTGTTGGAGAAGTCTGGAACCGGAGGCAGTCGGGACGGGTACATATACCACCAGAGGCTTCTTATTATCAGTATCCCTGTAACTATAGCCATTTTAGTAACTTCCTGCACACTGAAACTATATAGAGGGACTGTTATATGGAGGGACTATGTCATATACAAGGGGTGTTATATAGGGGGTACATGCCAAACTTCCACTATGGTGTCCAGAGACCTAGCACCAGCCCTGCATATGGCATGCATCACAAAACATCAAGAAAAAATAGAGGACCTAAGTATGTAAAACTTGGAGCAGAGAAGGGAGATGCAAATATGATAATGGCTTTCAAATATATCAAAAGGTTTAAGCAGGTACAGAAGGGTGGCATTTTCAGATAAAGAGCTGTTATGTGCAGCAAAAATGACATCACCGCAATGGTGCTTTATAAGTGCAATAGCTATCCATCTGAGGTGGTAGAGGCTTACACACTGCAATACCTAGAACATGTTTGAATAGTGTCTAGGGCAGGGTTGCTGATTTTCTATCTCTTCCCTCTGGGAGAGCTCAGAGGTAAGCGATAGATGTCGGCATAGTGGTGGGGCTTGATGACGCAATTTATGCAAACCGCATAATTAACCCCATCCCCTGTCAACTAATGTTACTAGTCAAAGTGTTAACAGGGAAGGAGTTGGGGCTTGATGTCACAAATTACATTATCAAGGCCCGGCCAACCCCTACTAACACTAAGATTCACCATATTGAGAGACAGAAGAAGGGGCTTGAGTCTGCGATTTGCCTGAATAATGCAGGTGAAGGAGGTCTGTTGGCTCTCCTGGAATACCAGGAGAAATGCACGAATTTTGGGAGTCTCCCGGATATTTTGAGAGAGTCGGCCACCATGGTCTAGGGCTAGTATGTATTAAAAGAAAATAACAGACTGTCTGGGCTGAGTGCACTTATCTGCAATCATATTCTATGTTTAAGTGTAAATTACAGGTGAACCCAAACCTACAGTTGAACCAGATGTGACACAGTGGCACAGTGTTTAACATTGATACCCTCTTATCAACACTGTGTCATTGTATCATTGTGGCACATTGGAAATATGAGTAAGAAGAGCTTTTCTGTAAGCAACCCTGTATATGTGTCTGGCAATTATAGTGTTAACCAACTTTTGTAATGCATGACATCAACAGGTTTTTCTGCTTTCCTAAATGGGTTATGTAAGATCCTTACTCTCCAGTTACTCAATACTTCTTATTTAAATGTACTATTTAACAATAACAATATGTATAACAAATTTAAATCAACAATGTAAATCCACATTATGTAAAACAAGTATTACAGAACTTAAAAAAATATACTGACTAGCTCATACATAGGTAATATATTACAAAGGTACAGAGTGTATGTTTTGCATGTGCATAGTGCTGACCTTGTCAATACACAAGCTCGTGTACACTTGACTACTTCACATAACATGCACAGTATGATAGAATAATTGTATTAAGAAATAAAACAAATTAAAATGCAGGTTGTTTTTCAAAGGTTTACTATTATAAATATAGAAGCAAATGGAAGCGCCTTGGAGAGATACAAAATAGAATAATATTTATTAATTAATACACCTAAAATTAAATATGAAACAGGAAATCCATAGTAATTAAACAATAAATACAATTTTTAAAAACAAAAGCAAACGATGATTAGATGAAAATAAATTAATATTGACGGTGAACGCAGTCTTAATAGATCTGCAAACTCTGAGCTCAGAACAAAAAAAAAATTTTCAAAAGCAAAAATAGTCCCAAAGTGTACACTTATATATAATCATCCAAAAATAATAAAAGTAAAAATAGTGGTTGTGTGGATCCCTGTAATTTTCTGTAGCAGTGAATAGCGGTACTGGACGTGGTTTCCCAAGTTTATAATTTACTGGTATTGAATCTTATGTAGGATTAGAAAGTACCATCCATTTAACAATCATCACCAGTGGCTTGAATTGTAAGATTTCTCACGTGCCGGTATATGGACGTTCATGCAGATCAACGAGTGTCCTTTTGCAGAGCAGCAATAGCTGTGATCAATCAGGAGCTGAACTGCAAGTTGTCCAAACTTGTGGCCTCGGCTGTATTGGCCAGAGAAAAAAAAATATATATATAATATTGTTTGTACGGCTGTAGCAGATAAATAGTGATCACACCGGCCAGTGGGTCCTTATATACGGGTCCAGAACATAAATAGACTCCAACGGACAACCACAGTAAACAGATGGGGTACACGAGATAACTTTGGTTGCTGGCTCTAAATGAGCAGTTGGTTAGTGATGTCGGAGCTGTAATCGGTGTTAAAATAGTGTCCAACGTCTATTCAAATCAATCGTTTGCAAGGCAGCCTGTGCCTACGCGTTACTCCTGTTTGGTTTCCTCAGAGAGCGAGTGGTAAAAGGGTCAGATGGATTCTCTTTAAGTGTCTTTCTTCCAGGTGTTATTATTCCCACTGATGATTTAGGAGGAGTCATCGTTAAACAACATGTTACTTAGTGTCCAACTAAGCCGAGGCCACAAGTTTGGACAACGTGCAGTCCAGCTCCTGATTGATCACAGCTATTGCTGCTCTGCAAAAGGACACTTGTTGATCTGCACGAACGTCCATATACCGGCACGTGAGTAATGTTACAATTCAAGCCACTGGAGATGATTGATAAATGGATGGTACTTTCTAATCCTACATAAGATTCAATACCAGTAAATTATAAACTTGGGAAACCACGTCCAGTACCGCTATTCACTGCTACAGAAAATTACAGGGATCCACACAACCACTATTTTTACTTTTATTATTTTTGGATGATTATATATAAGTGTACACTTTGGGACTATTTTTGCTTTTGAAAATTTTTTTTTTGTTCTGAGCTCAGAGTTTGCAGATCTATTAAGACTGCGTTCACCGTCAATATTAATTTATTTTCATCTAATCATCGTTTGCTTTTGTTTTTAAAAATTGTATTTATTATTTAATTACTATGGATTTCATGTTTCATATTTAATTTTAGGTGTATTAATTAATAAATATTATTCTATTTTGTATCTCTCCAAGGCGCTTCCATTTGCTTCTATATTTTTTCTTGTTGGGACTTGTCATCCCAGGATAGCTGCCTACCTGTGAGATATTTTCTAGAGGAGTCATTTTTATGTCATACTGGTTCTTGGCCTTGAAGCGTTGATTTATACTCACATCGAGTACTTTTTCTACTATTATAAATGTTTTACGTTGCTCCCTACAAAGCTCCCTGAGAACCCATACCTATTGCTATCCACTACACTAAATAACCATCCGTTTCCCTTCTTACCTCTTTAGATTATGAGATCCATTGCTCCGCTATTTGATTGTTATGTCGACAGTTAAAATGTTGATAGGTCAAACTGTAGACGGGTCAAGATGTTGAAAGTTGAGTATTATGTTAGGATTTACATATATATTTCATATATATTATTATGGGGCAGTACAGTGGCTCAGTGATTAGCACTTGTGCCTCACAGTGCTGAGGTCATGAGTTTAATTCCCACACTAGACCTTATCTGTGTGGAGTTTGAATGTTCTCCTTGTATCTGCATGTGGTTGCTCCAGTTTCTTCCAACACTCCAAAAACATGCTGGTAGTTAATTGACTGCTGACCTAATTAACCCTAGTTTGTGTGTGTGTATGTGTTAGGGACCTTAGTATATAGCACCCATAGGGGCAGAGACTGATGTGAATGGATAATGTTCTCTGTAAAGTGCTGCAGACAATTTGTGGCACTATATAAATAAGCTTTAATAATAATAATGGACCGGATCCAGACCTCCACATGCTTTCCGTACATGCGGGGATCTGGCAGTATGAATGAGAGAGGGGCATGACTTTCCTCTCTTATTTTAAGCACCTTCTTAAGTCTGAATCTGGCCCTAAATTCCCTCCGTACGCAAATCTATCATACGATATACGATTCCATATGATAAGTTACGTGCGTAAAATGTACATAACATCTGGAGAACGCAAATCTGGATCTAGTCCAATAATAATAATTACATTTTTGTAAGTTTTTTATAAACCGCCTGCATTAGATTAGTTTACAGATGTTACCAACAAATACTAACATAGGAGTGGATCCAGACTCCCACACGCTTTCCGTAAGTGTGGGAGTTTGTCCGCCTGGCAGAGAGAGAGTGCACTCCCCGTCACTCCTCTCTCTTGTGCGAGCTTTATCGCAGCTTTTTCCTACAGTCCCAGGCCTCCATACGAAAATAGGCCCCTGCTCACTGCAGATCTCTTGGCCTCCCACTGCAGTGCATAAGGATGAACTCCTCCAAAGCATTCTATACATGGTGGGCCCTTGATAATTTTCAGCCCCAGGCCCTTAATCCAGGCCTGAACCTTCCTAGCATAATTTAATAACTGAATTGAACTCTGTTGTATTCTGATTGGACCAGCATTGAGGGGGGTTACTCTTAGAAAATTTTGTTCGGGTATAGACCCTCTGCAAAGCTAAAACCAGTAAAACCAGTTACATAATTAACACATGAATGCCACTTTTCAACCTGCCTGTCCATAGTTTAAATTGCATATCAATGAATAGCAGAATGTTCATATTTTATCTAAATTAATTTTAACTTGGACATAGTAATACCAGATTGATATGACATATATTATTCAGGGTTGCCGACTTTTAGCAGGATCCCGAAGGGAAGCCATAGCTGCATGGAGGTGGTGGGGCTTAATGATGTGATTATGCAAATCGTGCCATTAAGCCCCACCTCCTTGACAGTTAATTAATATTTTTTGCTTTAATAGGGATGGGGTGGGGCTTGATGACGCAATTTGCATCATCAGATCCCTCCCTGTCCCTGGCAACACTAGGATACTAGTGTTACCGAGCAGGGGGACAGAACTTGAGGCCCTTGAGGAAGATTTGCCGTCTCTCCTGGGAAACCGGGAGACTTCCGATTTCCGGGAGAGTCGGCAACCCTGTTATTATTAATGTATATATGACCCTATACAGATATTCACAAAGCTCCATCTTAATGCTTATCAGTCCAGACGTCAGTATTTCTGTGTATTTCTGTGTGCTTGAGAATATTTAAAGTAGTCACTGAGTGTTGGAAATCTGTCTGAGTCAGTGGTTACAATGTAAGCACACAGATATAACAGATTCTTCTAATGTAAGAATGGGCATAGCGTCCAATTCATTCTGTTTCCTGGTGAGTCCTAGTTGTTTGCGGTAATTGACTCAACAAGGAGAACCTTGTGGTGTATGTGACCCTGATTCATCTTTACTGATCCATTAATAAAAACATTACATATAACATGAATAAAAACAAATCTAGATATTTTTCAAATAAATTTTATTTAAAAACGTATTTTTCAGATGCTGAGTCAATAACCGCAAACAACTAGGATTCTCCAAGAAACAGAATTAATTGGACTCTATGCTGATTCTTACTTTATATAGAAAAATATACCATACCATATATCCATGCCTACGCCTAGCATTGTTTTTTAGGGAGCGCATTATAAAAACTCCCTATTTTCTGTTATTATCATTTGCCTTTTATAAGGCAGAGGGACACTCCTTAATCATTTACATTTTTGCTGAACACCTATATTTTAACTGCCATTATATAAGGTTGGGTGTGGGTCCCCGCTTAGAAAGGCCCTATTTTGATAGGGCCGTTTTCTCTTAGCCAGTTTCGAATTGGCTGGGATTTCCTATGCATATGCCTCAATGAGGCATAGCAATCGATCCATGGAGCACCGAGCTTTTGGTGCTCCAAAAGGTAAGGAAAAGATGTACCCCAATCCTTCCCCTAATTCTAACCCTAACCCTCCCCTCTTATTACCCTAAACCTAGCCCTCCCTAGGGGTCCATAGGAAGGAACCCGGCCACCATCTTGGATGTGGCAAGAACTTCTTTAGTGTGGGCAGAAGAGAGGGTGGCAGCCAGTGGCGGATCCCGATACTGGGAGCTTCCTACCGCCGCTAAAGGTAAGTAAAAGGGGACTCATAGCAGGAGGGGGTGATATGTGTGTGTGTATGTCTTTTTAAAGTTTTTTCTGCCCCTCACCATTGGGCATGCGCAGTAGCGTCCCAACATGTGGACACTACTGCACATGCATATAATGATGAGAAGCAAAATGGCTTTTATATAGATAGATTACAGAGTGATTCAAATTTAGTGGGGTGCAGGGTCTGAGTTAAGGCAGGGGTTGAGGACAGTTAGTGGGGTGTAGGGCTCATGTGGGGACAGTCAGTGGGGTGTATGCAAAAGTTAGGGCAGTTAGTGGGGTGAAGGGTTTATGTGGTGGAAAGGATTGGGGGCAATTAGTGAGGTGCAGGGTGTGAGTGAGGGTGGGGGTTGGGGGCTGTATCTGAGTGAGAATGATGGTTGGGGTCATTATGTGGGGTGCAGGGGTTTGGGGCAGGTAGTGGGGGGCTGGGTTCAGGTAGGGGCAGTGGTTGGGTGGCAGTTAGTGGGGTACAGAGTGATGGTGGGGGTTGGGGCAATTAGTGGGCTGCAGGGTGTGAGTGAGGGTGGGGGTTGGGAGCAGTTAGTGGGGTGCAGGGCTCACGTAGTGGCAGTGTTTGGCTGGCAGTTCGTGGGAAAAGGGTCTGGGTGAGGGCAGGGCTTGGGGGCAGTTAGTGGGGTGCAGGGCTCGGGTGAGGGCAGCTAGTGGGGTGTAGGGCTTGGGTGGAGACAGAAGTTGGGGTAGTTAGTTGGGTGCAGGGTTTGGGTGGTGGAAGCGATTGGGGGAAGTTAGTGGGGTGCTGGGTTTGAGTGAGGATGGGGTGTGGGGGCAGTTAGTGAGGTGCAGGGTGTGAGTGAGGGTGAGGGTTGGAGTAATAAGTGGGCTGCAGGGTTTAGGGGCAGTTGGGGGTTGCAGAGTCTGAGTGAGGACAGGTGTTGGGGGCTGGATCTGAGTGAGAATGATGGTTGGGGTCATGTGGGGGGCATGGGTGCAGGGGCAGTTAGTAGGGTGCAGGGTTCAGGTAGAGGCAGTGGTTGGGTGGCAGTTAGTGGGGTGCAGAGCTTGGATGGCAGCAGGGGTTGGGTGCAGTTAGTGGGGTGCAGGGTCTGAGTGATTGCAGCGGTTCGGCGCAGTTAGCGTGGCTAGTGTCTGAGTAAGAATGTCAGCGCAGCAGCGCAGGGTAGGGGCAGCTCACAGGAGAGCCAGCGCTGCTCACCAAAGACACCCCTCTGCCACAGCGGCAGCGTGTCAAGCCGCCCCCCCTGCCTATCTGCTCAGCCAGCGCCCTCTGCAATCCAGCCATCCTTTTCAACATTGCAATATCACGTTTTAAAATGAGAATTCCCACGCTGGCAAAGGGTATAAATATACCCCAATGACAGTACAACTGTCATTAGTGATGTGCCCACATGGTTATGTTTTTTTTCCAAGACCTCCCCCCCTCCTCGGATTAAAAGCTTGGAAGACTGGACCCCCAGCAGAGCAGGTAAATATTTTTTTGTAATTTTTACTTAACTTTTGGGAAATTTTTTAAACATATAGGCCAGTATTCAGACCACCGGACATATTGTAGTAAGTTTTTAATGCAATCTACGTATCTTTTTGTTAAGTAGATTGTGTATATGCAGACTTAAAGACCGCATACACACAATCTACATAACGAAAAGATACATAGATTGCGTAAAAAAATTACTACTCATGCGCAGTATCACATTTCGGGAAACACCGAATGTATATGCAATACGTCCGGTGGTCTGAGAACGGGCCACAATGACTGCCACTATACTATTATTGTGATCACTATGGGGGCATTTTTATGGCGTAGCGGGCCCTAGCTGGCAGAGCATGCTGGCGCTTGTTGTTCTCCAAGCGCCAGCATGCCCTGGCATCCATGGGTATGCTGGTGCTTTTAGTTCTACAAGCATCAGCATGCCCTGTCGGGACGATATTATTTATTTATTTATTTATTTATTTATGTTGGGGCAATGGGGGATGGGGATTATTTATATAAAAAATTTTAAAACTGTTTACTGGGTTTTTTTTAACAACTAATTAACTTTTTTTTCCCCAGCTTCGGTGAGCTGCTCCTTACGATTACACAATCCCTGAGATGGTATAAGCATAAGGGTGCATAAAAGCACCCCTTTTCTCATCTAAATATCGTTGAACTCCCAGTTGAACTCCCAGTTAAACAGGCGCAGGGCTGTCGGATGCGCAGGCAGACGGATGGGTACACTTGCGCCCATCTTTCTGTGCGTGCTCGCGATCTGAATATGCACAGTGCAAATTTTTCCTGCGCTTCTTTCTGAAAAAAAGACGAAAGTGCAGCTCTGGATCAGGGCCATAGTGGTAAATCATTATTAAAAGCCACAAATAACACATGATGCACATTGTCAGCAAATTACTAATTAAATCAATCAATCAGTTAATTAATCAATCAGCATAAATTTTAACCCGCACTAGGATAGTGCTGTCAAACCTTGGTTTGTAGTGGTACAGTGTGTGTGTGTGTGTTGAGGGGATGAGCAGTGTGGGGACCTCACATAATTAAGTATCATTTATCTTTGAGGAGCTAGAGGTACCAACAGGGACTAACAGAACGTAAAGAATAAAAGTATGACAATGCCACAAATATGCAGTATATTAGACTTCTTTGGGAATATGGCGGGGGACCCTATGTTATGGGGCCCCTGTCTACTCTTACACTACTGGAAGCTGCCAGGGAGGAAATTATTGTGTGACTTGTTTGTCACCACACAAGCTTAATGAATACTTTATTTGCTAAATGTTAACATTAGGCCCAATCCTAAGGTATTAATGACACCCGACTTCTTTTAATATTGTCATAAAGCCCAAACCTTTTTTTTTTTGTTCAACTGTACCATTTTCTGATAACAAGGTAGAAAAGATTGCGAGTATGCTGCACACTCACCTGAGTCAATACACTGATTTAAATATTGATTTCTGTCTAGGTGGACATTTTTTCAATGTCAAATCAATGGAATACATTAAAATGTAATATATGGGATCACACATGGTAAAACTATTTATCTGTATTTTTTTTTAAATATTCATGTGCTGTTTTAATTAATTATTAGTAGCTTAAATCACTATCATGGAAAACTTTCATATTTCAAACTGCTTCATTATATCTCTGAGATTACACCTCACACAAGACATGCTGAGTGAGTTGCATGAGACAGAGGGAGAGAATATACAGTCACATGACTCCCTTGCTGAGCTGAAAATCAAAAAATCAAATGTATATTAAAATCTAAATGTATATTATTACAGCAGAAAAGTTTATATTTATAACTTCATTTTTCTCTGAAAATCTTCTTTTAAGGAAATGTTCTAGACATTGGAACAGGATTTTATTCATTGCTTTATTAAAATGTACATTTTCTTCTGATGTAATGTTTCTTACATATAGACTCATGCTAATAAGATTATAGGTGTATTACACAATGTGGAAAGGTCACCAAGCCAAAAATGAAATACAATCCCATTAGCATCTGCTCTTTGCCTGAGCATAACACGCAACAGCCATACCAACAAATGCATTACTGAAATTCTTTACAGCACAGCCATGATATAGATATTTATAGAGCATTTATATTAATGTACCAACAACACAGGAAATCCTGAGACAAAATTTTACATACAGTTTCTATAAAAACACAGCTGTAGTGACAGACATTTTACGTAAGGGTGCATGTGTTTCGTCAATTTGGCTGTGACCAGTTGGTACTCTGCCTTTAATCAAGATTGTTCTGAGGCTTCCCCTAATTACATAACTGCATAAACAAGATGACAGTCTTTGCATGGAATCTCTAGTTAAGGTCTCTTTTGGTCATACCAGAAAATGCTGACCTGAAACAACAAATTTATATTTAAATTTATTACATATGTATAATAATTCTATCTATATAACACATTTGTGTGTAGTTATAGCTAAACATTCTATAAATAGATATATTTCTCAAAAGTTTAATTATCCTTTTCAAGGAAATTAGATAGTAATCCATAAACATGTACCATGTTAGGTATTTGATAGGCTGTCACCAGCACATATCTTGGAGAATAGTACAAATCGTGAAACATGTAAGCTCTTCATAAACCATCAATCATTTATTAAAATTGACACCATCAGCTTCCTTTTGACCCCACCTCACTTGTTTGTAATGCATTCTTGCAATTTGGTATATCCCAATTTTGCGCTGTGAGCGAGTGGGGCCACAGAGATTGATATACTATATTATATCTTAGTGTATAATCACATAAAAAGGGAGGCGAGAGCAATGTTGGAATGTCCTCTGTCCTCATATGTTAGCAAAGTATATCTCAATTGCCCAATTGAATTATATTTGGTTCAAATGCAGTATTTAAAAAAGGTAAACAGTCTGTACTACAGTATGATGTGCCAAACCTTCTGCCCCTTTAGATAGTGCCCTGTCCAGTACAAATGCTTTTGAAACCTATGGGGTTTTTGTCCACCTAAACTTAATTGCAAGCTGTAGGATCCACCCCACCCCTGGGCCACTGTAAGCAAAGCCTAATCCTGCAAATATCACCCAGGACCTAACCTCCAGATGGCATCCACCAACAGCTCTGACTATGGAAGTGGGAGTGCTGTAGTGGCTACTGACTACCAATGCCTAACCGTCTTCAACAAAGCAGAACAAAACAAATAGCCAAGCATGGAAGCACACAAAAAACATCTGAAAAAAGGGAAGGAAGCTGAAGAAAAAGGCCTTATTTCCTCTATCATGTCTGTTTAATACAGGGTTGCTGACTGTTCTGCCTCTCACTAAACCTCCTTGGTAAATTCAAAGCATACAGTATAACCACCTCTAATTCTTCAATAATCCCAATCAGATGTGATGATCCAGAATGGTGTTTATTATACAACAGAGGAAAATGTAAGAATTTATATGGTAAAACTGTGAACAAACAGATAATACAATAATTACAACATGCACAGAACATAGTATGCAAACATGACATGTTACATGAACACTGAATACAAGACTTGTCTGCAGTTGTAAATAATACAGTTGGCATACACAAGTGTTTGTATGACTACAATGGCAGATTTAAGGATGAAGCTCACCATCAGATGCTTGCTGAGGGGAGACACATGAGAGAAGATGTCTGCCTGAGACATGTGAAGGAAAATGTCCTCCTTCTACCCAGAATTCTCTGAGTGCAGCTTACTAAGGTGTGCTAGAAGGTACAAACTTATTAAGTATAACTGTGACCACTAGATGGGGCAGATAACCAAACTGCTGAGGACACAGAACTCAGGTAAACACTACAGGAAACATTGCCAGAGGCATGACAATCCATGTACTGTTCTGTGGAAGTCATTATTAATCCTGTGTTCAGGCTGTTGTCTCTGATGTTGTCAGTTAAGTGATTTGGAAGTTTTGTGATTTTAGATCCTTGAGGTCTATAGTTAGAGCCCAATGATTTCAAGCTATGGAAGATACATCAGCAGTGGCAGAATCTACTAATGGCTCAACTGCTGAGCAAGAGATAAATTCCAATGCGTCATCTGCTCCTGATACTGTTCAATGTCCTTCAATAAATGCTGGGAAGAAAAATCAGCCATGTTTGGGAACTCAGATGACACTGAACTTGTTGAGACCGCCCTGATCCTAAAACCAATGTAAGATTGTCTGTCTGATGATACGTATGCAGCGTCTGCCAAGAAGAGGAAAAATTCCCACCCCAGTGATGGAGACTCTGCTTCCTGAGTATTCCTGGTTATTGTAATCATTCTACCTCTCCCAACAAATGGAATTATTTGGAAATAATGTGAACATGATTTATTCTTTATATTTTCTGACTGTAACAATGTTTTAGGTATCTATTGCAATAAAAATACATTAAAATATAAAAATTGGAGGGTGACTATTTGCACTGTGATCATTAAACCACATTCACTACAGTTTTTTGTTTTAAAGAATTTATTACTGAATATAAATTTTCTATTAATAAATATTTTATTCATTACTATCCAATTATTATAGGGAATAAATAATGTCAGTGTT
>WWET01005470.1:28951-76782 GCA_011038615.1 Limnodynastes dumerilii | reverse complement strand
TGGGGGGTGGGGGTGTGGGGTTTTTTTTTTTAAATAGTTTTTTCCCAGCATAAATTAAAAGCTTTTATTATTGTTCATGTGAGGGGGAAAAAAGAGGCGCTATATACGCTTTTACCCTTAAACACAAAATATTGTTACAGAAATGTGTCTAAACAACCAATCAATGAATAACCAAAATCTAAATAACGCACTCATACAAGCTACTCTTTGTAATTGAATACTGGATACTTTGTAAAGGCTCTTAATTCTATTAGACTGTTAGTATTTATTTATTGGTTGTTTGAATTAATTTTTTACTGTTCTTTAAGAATTAAAATCTGTGTATTAAGGGTATCGGAGTATACTGCTCCTTTTTCTGTTCCTGTTTGTGTGTGTATATATATGTATGTATGTCGGTGGTTCTCAAAGTGTGCACCGTGGTGCCGTATAGTACTGTAGCACACTCATAAGAGTGCCACAGATCCAGCACATTCCAGACAGGAGGTTTTGCTATAGTGACATGACCTAAGGTCACTCCAGGGTCATTATCATCCAGTAAGTGAGTGCACCATGAGTTGCTGGAGGTTCCAGCCAGAAGAAAAAAAGATTAAGAAACAGCAGAAGGTAAATGGAGAAACTGGGAGCAGATTGGGAGATATAGGGGAGGGTTAAGATGTATCTACTTTTTGTCAATAAAGATTTAAAAGTTGTGTAGAAGTCCAGTTGCAGAAGTATTTTTATTTTAGTTGGACACCTAAATGGCTTCATTTATTAAAAAGAGACAGGCAATCTATAAAGTTTTATTATGCTGTGAGTGTTAATTGTAGTTAGAAAGCAAAATCATAAAAAAAAATAAAAAATTACGATCTAATTGTTTCTCTATTTTCCTTTTTTATGTGAATTATGTTAGCAAACAATATATAGTTGTGTTGCCTTTGGGTGAGATATTAGCCCTTTTGCATATAGTTTGGGCGCCCCCAAGGGTTAATGGTAACATCTTGCCCAATCTCTGTTATGCTTATATTAGTTCACTACAGGCAGCAGCAAACCCAGGCTGCCATTAAACACTTTGGCATGATGGATCTTGTACTCCTATTGCCTGCAGGCTCCTGACTGCCAGGGCATGCTGACAGATAGGGAACCACAAATGCCAGCATGCCCTGACACTAAGGGCCTGCTGCAGTTTGTATTGTCCCCACAATATATAACATCTATACGAGAGGCAGCCTGTTTTAATAAATAAATAAATTGAATGAAATAGGGGACCCCCCCAAATAAAAACAAAACAACTTACCAACTTACCAGTCTTATATTCCATGTCAGAGGACGAAAAAAAAAACCCTTTAAATAAGCTGCACGACACATCAGTTATGTATAAGCTGGGACAGCTGTAGAGCACTAATACAAGGGATATTTTATGTTTTATTATGTTACTAGAGGGAGTATTTTGTTCATTTATGCTGAGTCGACCTTAGCAGGGAAGGGGCTCTCTCCCCTCATCTAGTGCACATGCAGGTTGGTTGTCACTCTGTGCATGCACAAAACAGTACCTGAACTGTGCATGCGCCAGTCCCTGCTACTGCTTCATATACAGATCTGGAGCATTGCTAATATAATGTAGCAGATGGCCGCAGCTCTGATGAAGCTGTCAGGGCACTGCTAGTTCAAATGCCCTAGGTGCAAAACAGTGTGTATCTGTAGCATTCTGTCTGTATTGTATTGTGTATAGTTATTTAATTACATTTTTCTTTCATTACATATATGGTTTGAACTTATTATCAAGATTTAATGTAATGTGTGACTCCCCACAAGTTAGATGCCCACAGCCCCCCACAAACCTTAATTGGGCCCTGGTTATAACAGTGTCCTGATTTTCTTGTGGCCTTGCTTCCCCAGTGATTGCTGCTCGTCCTCTGTCCATCCCTTATCTGAATGCTCTGCTTCCATCTGAACTGGAGCTGCAGCAAGTAGAGGAGACAGACTCCTCAGAGCAAGATGATCAGACTGATACAGAGAACCTCTCCATGCACCTTCAGGCGGTAAAGTGTTAACTTCATTTGTTCATATTTCTGCAAATCTTTTTTATTTTTTTATTAATATTTCTTTACATCTGTTATTTCAACATGGAATCCGTTTTTGTTGAGAGTTGCAATATATTGTGATACCAGTAGATGGCACCTTTATAGGTGACATGGTTTAATCTAAAAGTAAGATGGCATTTTTGCAATGTTCCCTACATAGAAAACATTTAAAAATTGGGTTGGGCTAAGGGTGTAGTTCTACACTGTAACTGTAACTTTTCATTGTAGTTCTAAATATTGTAAGTAAGAAGACTTTCTGGCACTAGGGTATCTGAAAGTGAACGTTTCTTCATTTTCAACATCTGTTATGTTTATTCGCTAACCTTTTATTGTTTTCTTGCTGACCTTTCTATTTATTAGGATGATTCAGGTACAGAGAAAGAAAATTCATCTGTTTTGCAACAAAATTCACTTAAAGGTGGCGAGGAAACACTGATTGATAACCCCTACTTGCGGCCTGTAAAAAAGCCTAAACTGAGACGTAAGAAATAACAACATTGTATTTAAAAAGGGAATCCTGTGAACCCAGACTTCTATGGACACACAGACTTTGACTGGAGGCTAGAGGGAGAGATTGTGCTGTTCCACTCTTTCTACTACACCATATGCAAATTTGCTTAAAGGTTTGATCACATTACTTGTGGATGTTTTAGGGACTGTTGCACTATATTGCTTTGGGAACTTAAAAAAGTTTTGACTTGTTAATAATGTCTTATCAGATAACAGGAATCTATTTGTTCTCCAACAAATTCTAGGACAGACCCCAACACTGTAAAAGTTTATCTGGTTTCTTCCATGGCTGAAGAAATGGGGTGTTCGTTGTTTTTTTTTCTGTTTTTTTCTATAATGCCCTGTGTTTGGGGTATGTTGTTCATTGTGTGGAATTTCATAATAAAAATACATTGTCATCCTTGAACCCAATGTGGTTGTGCTGTTAAATGAAGTGTATGTTTAAGGGATTTAAAAGACAAACCGTTTAGCAATATGTATTGCGATTAAGGGTCTTTAAAGCTGTGGACAAAGAAGTGAATCTCCAGGTTGGATGCTTTTCATGAACTGAGTTTACCAGCCATTCAGTATTCCAGCATAACATATACATATGCACACAATTTCATATTCTCTCATAAATCTGCAAACACAAGCTGCCCTTACAAATCCAAAACAATACATTTGTTCAAGTTATGCCAACTTTTTCATGAACCTTAAACAAAGACAAACAACATTAATGGATCTGTCAATAGATTAAGAACATTCCACTTCAAATACAGACATCAGTACTAGCTTGGCATCCTGTAGTTTGTATAACATGTCAAAGCAATCGGGTGTGTGAAACTTGCAAGGGAAACTGGATTGGATTTCAGTAATAAGTTTAAAGTTACAGATAGCGCTAGTGATGTGGTATAAAAAAAAATGTAAAAGATTTGCATAATTTACCCCTTCTGCTGTGACATGCGTAAAGCCAAGACCTTTGCCCTCTTTTGCTGGAAATTACTTTGTTGCAAAAGTGACCAACAGTGATATGCATCCGATGACATTTCCCTTTGTTAATTTAGTGTTGTGCAACTCAAGTAACAGCAGTCCTACAATTTCATCATCATCCTTATCTATACCCTTTTTAATGAGCAGTACTGCTGCATATAATTGCATACACATGAATTCACCAATGCAATCCATACTTAATGAGGAAAAAGATGATCAGTAAAAGCTCAAAATGATTGCTCTTCTGCAGCACAATAAGCACCAAGCTGAAATGTTAACTTTGTGGGAGCATAATCATACCAAACACTTCAAGTTAAAGTGCTTTGTTTGTTATATTTGTCTGTCCTATTTATTAATTTATACAGATGTTGGGTGGGAGGGCTTAAGGACAATTCCACTGATTTGTTTAATGCATTATATCTTCCTTAAAATATAACTCAAGAAAGAGCGCTAATAAGATACTGAAATGCTGAAAAGCTATAGTACTGAACAATATTTAATATACAAACATAAAATACAATATAAAAATACCAAAATTCTACAGACACAGTTGATATATCTCCTAATTGACCTGAAATATTAAGCAGCATAAGCAACAAATCTGAAGATAGATAAGTCTATATTTAATCCAACTTTAGAAGCCTCAGGTTAGGTTGGTATTAATAGATCAATGATCGATGACTCTTATCCTTAGGCTCCTTATGAGTTTAGTATAATACGCAGAGTGTTAGTACTTGTTAGTTGCCAGAGGCGAGTGTAGCGCATTGTTGGTATAAGGCACCGCGTATCAGCAGGAGTAATATTGAAAAGCAGATGAAAAGAACCAAGTAAAAACAGTTTGTTAGTATATTATACAGTGTATCAACAGTTGAAAGTAACGATAAGCAGATGTTGCATACAATTAGAACATGTAGGACCGTGATTATTAGCAACAGTGTTCCTCCAATGCCAATAGGACAATAAATCTAGACGTGCCTTTTAAGAATGGTAATGCTGCACCATGGCTTACTCAGGTCAGCCGACTGTGATAAATTCTGGTGAATTAATATATGTGTAGAACCGTGATAATTAGCAACAATGTTCCTCAAATGCCAAATAGACTGTAAGTCTTAGTGTGCCTTTAAAGTATGGTGGTGCGCCACTGGGGCTTACTTAGACAGCCGACTATAGTAAGTTAACTCACGGTCTGGATATACGCCTGGACACCAATGTTGTTAGCTGTGTAAAAGGGTCTCTTAAGGCGGTCACACGATGGAGGGTTGCCGCCGGAGCACAGCTTGCGGTTATCCTGGCGCTCTTTCTTCAGTTATAATGTTTCCATAGGACTAGTCATCCTTTTTAGAGCTGCTGTCTGATTCTGTGTCAAAGATTACGTAGTATATTCTACACATGGTTATCTTGGGTCTAGTGCCAAATTAAGTTCACACTGTATTTTTCTTACAAATTATATTAAATTACATCACTCAATAGACTTTCCATTCATTTCAATCTAGCTCTGTAACCTGTTTATGAAACCCTAGCTATCTTTTGAAATGATGATGTGTCCAATTTCTTTTTATTCTACAATTAATTATCTGTGCCATTATGTCCATTTTGGCTTAGATGTCTGCAAATGAAAGTTAACTGGATTAATACTAGTTTATAAATGAAAACATTAACAAATTACATTATTATTCTTTGTTTAATCACTTAATAAAATCCTAAACTAGAACTAAAGCCAAAATTTTAAAGCACTGTTTTGCAAAACCAAAATATGAAAACTGTTATACAAGCAATAACAACCACAGGTGTTGCTGCACATCTCTACTAAATATATTGTTCTCAGGAGCAGTTGACCAGTTCCAGTCTTGGCCAAAAGCAGTGGCAGCAGTGATCCAATACCGAATACCCCACTGGATGCACCTATTTTAATATCTCCAATCCATCCTCACTTATGGGGATGGAACAGAAGTCTGCATAGGGAGGCAGGCATAGAGCTTGCATTCCTTCCGCCGCTGAGAATGTAGCAGGTAAAATAGATAAAAGTCTGGATCACACAAATCCAGATGGATATACAGATTACAGCACATGCGCTAATGCTTGGATTGGGAAATGCCAATTTTTCTTAATTCTTGATAGGGTTCTGCGTTACTATATATTTTTTTTGTTGGTATAATCTTTTTTTATTGGGATAAATGTGCATATTGTGTATTGCAACAGCAATTTCAATTGTAGAAGTCGACAATATATTTGCAGTACAATCGAGATAGCACTACAACCATTTTTATCATTTAATGTTATGTACGGCCCTTTTGCAACAGGGACGTTTTCTACCTGCCATTTTCTATGTGGCTCTAAAATCGATTTCTTCTGCCTCGCTGGAGTGAGGGAATCGAAGATCCCCAGCATGAATCCTTAGTGGTGAATGTTGAGTATTTAGCCAACCCCAATCTTTATCCTAATCCTCACCCTAATCCTCCCTTCCCTGCAGCCTGGGCCTAAGACTCCTTTTACCTGTAGCCTAACCCTAAGACTCCCTTCCTTGCAGTCTAATCCTAACACTCCTTTCCTCGCAGCCTAACCCTAAGTCTCCCTTTTCCGCAGCCAGGTGTGTGACTCTGGTTGGAAAGGCCTTTTCTCGAAAGGGCCGTTTTATAGCAGCCAGTTCCAAACTGCAAAAACCCGGGTATTTGGTGGTGATGTGAAACCACCCTTTCTCAAAATCCTGGGTTGTTTGTCAACCTGGGTTTTTCACATTGCCTCCCAGCTGGACAGATTTGTTTACTGTTGCTATAGCAACAGTAAACAAATCTGTTTTTAGTGTCTGATTCCTAAAAAAAAAAAGAAATTAGCAAACTATAGGGCAGGCTGATGCTTGTAGTGCATTTGGAAAACTACAAGCGCCAGCATTGCCTGTCATCCTGTGCCACAAACAACAAAGTAATGCCACTCCTAGCTACATAATAAAATATAAGGCTGGCCTCTAACATAAAAAAAATACTTAATATTTAATGCCCCTTATATTAAAAAAAAATTACATTTAATTCCCCTAATATTATAAAAAAATTTACATTTAATACCGCTAATATAATACTGCATTACATAAATAAAAAAAAATTAAGTCATTAAAATTATTAATAAAAAGAAGTACTTACCAACTTGATTTCAGTCTGATCTTCCAAGCTTTTATTTTGTGGGGGAGGTCTTTGCAAAAAAAAAAAACCTTTTGCCCTTTAAAAAAAAAAAAAAAAAACCCTTTGCCACCAACGCAACTCATGTCCTGCAAACAGGACATCCTGATGCTAATGACAGCTCTGCTATCATTTAGGCATATTTTATACCCTTGGCCAGCCTGTAAAATCCTGTTTCCATTGTGAGCAAACGGGATTTCCCAGGTTGACCAAGGGTATAAATATGCCCTAATGACAGCAGAGCTTTCATTAGTGCCAGGATGTCCTGCTTGCATCGGTGGCAAAGGGGGTTTTTTTTTTGCAAAGACCTCCACGGATTAAAAGCTTGGAAGATCGGATCCAATTCAAGTTGGTAAGTACTTCTTTATACTAATAATTTTAATGTCTTGATTTTTTTTATTTATTTAATGCAGTATTATATTAGCTGTATTAAATGTAAATTTTTTTTAATATTAGGGGTATTAAATGTAATTTTTTTTTTATATGGGGGGGCATTAAATATTAAGTATTTTTTTATAGTAAGGGATGGCCCGAGATTTTATTAAGTAGGTAGGAGGGGCATATCTTTTTTGTGTTTAACACAGAATGATAGGACATGCTGGCACTTGTGGTTCTCCAAGCGCCAGCATGCCCTTGCAGCTTTGGGCACGGTGGTGCTTGTAGCACTACAAGCATCAGCATGCCCTGCCACGTTATAAATGCTCTAAAACCCAGGAAATTCCTGGTGACTTAAAAGGTTCAGACCAAGGAATTTCCTGGGTTTTTGTGGGCTTATAACAGGGTTTTTGTTTTGGGACGTGTCATTTCCACCGGGAAAAACATGGGTTGAAACACCTGGGTTTTGCATCGGTGGTGATGTAAAAGCGGTAAAAGTCTCCCCCTCCTGCAGCCTAACCTGATGTTCCTGGAGAGGGTTACTCACCTCTCCGGTGGTCTGGTCTGGCTGCGGTGCTTTTTTCCTAAAATGAATGGGTGAGTATGCGGATCGCATACTCACCCATTCATAAAACATTTCTGCGGTGTTACGCATTCGAAATAGGGACAGCCGAAAAGACACTTTCGGCTGTCCCTATTTCGCAATCTGTAACATCACAGCAGGGACTTGCAACGCTTACCCCCCCCCAGTATTCCCATTAGGTGCTTCTAGCCCCCCAGTATCCTCATCATGCGTCTCCAGCTCCCCTGTACTCCCATCATGTGTCCAGCCCCCCGGGATGATTCCCCCATCATGTGCCTCCAGCGCCACCCAGTACTCCCATCAAGTGCCAAAGCCCCCCTCAGTACTCCTCTCAAGCCATCATGTGTCTCCAGTGCCCCCCCAGTACTCCCATCAACTGCCATTAGCCCTCCCCCAGCCAGTACTCCCATCAACTGCCCCCCCGCCCAAGTTATCTTACCTGTGTCCTCCGTGGTGCGCTCTCTATTCCTCCTCATACAGGAAGTTCCTGTATGAGCGTCTGCATCAGTTACACAAAGCAGCTGAAATCACCGCCCAAATCTGGCTCTTTGTACCTAATATTTCATAATGGATGTGTTTACTGAATATTACCATTACTTCCCTCTGTTAAGTCATGCTGATGTCCAGTCATCATGACATTAGGCTTTTCCTTGTGTGAGTTTCCTGTTTTTTGAAGTAACTTTTTCTACACTTTAGTAGTGTACATCCCCTCAGCGTTCCATGAACCAATCTGAGCTATGACTTTATTTGTGTAATAGGAGTTTTTTGGTGTGGTATGTTTTAGGCATTGTTGATTTAATCCTTTACCACCTTCAGAGTGAGGTAATAACAGAGTTTCTTCCCTCTTTCTATGCTTCTCTAACTTTCATTCCCCTTTTGACCAGCTGTACTGTTTTGAAGTAAGTGTGATATTTTTTTCCTATTTGTAATAAACTCTTTATATACAAAAACCAGTGAAAACAACAGGCAGAAGTAGTATACAAAGCAAATGACATGTATCTTGACAAGCAGATATCACAGTAAATACAAATATAAAGTCCTGAATTACACATTAATAGCAACTAAAAACATTCAAAATAGGGGGAATAGGAAAATAAGGCAGTGTGGGGGAAAGAGACAGGAGGGGAAAAGAAAAGATAGCCGGGTTGAAATGTTAGGTTTATATTATTCATTCAAGGTTTCCTAAGTGTAGACTATTTGTAAAAACTAGACTAAAACGGCACTTATAAATTCCCAAAACCTGCTGTTACGTGTCGCTTCCCTATTTTTACTTTTTACAATTTGTTGTAAACTTAAGCAATAAAAGTCACTTAAAACCTCGAGGAGTACTAGACATTTTAAACAAGCCTGTCTAATTATGGTAGTAATGTACAGATAAATTGTAAAAAGAGATCTACGTGAATACTAGTGAGTACTTGGACCTCTAGTTTAGATTTTCTAGCTTCTTCAAGCATCTCTTCTGTCCTCTTTTTTTTCTGTGCACCATTCTTGTTGGTAGGATTGAGTTGCTTGTACTAGTATTCACGTAGATCACTTTTTACTATTGGATAATTCTCAATTTCACTGGGTACAGGAGAGCAAATTTTATGCCATTATCATAAAGATTCTTACATATCAGTTAAAATTGTCTCAATTTCATAGTTACTTCAGGTAATGAAGATCTTTGGTTTTGTGGTGAGCTTTCAGTAAATTGTCTTTGTAATTTATATCTTCAATATTACGTGTCTTGGTCACTCTGTTCTCTTTATATTTTTATGGATGTACTCTCCAAACCCATTTAATTAGAAAAAGAATGTTGGTGATGTTAATTCCCATAGCTACTCCATTGCAAACTGCATAAGTCCTCTTGGTTTTTCAGTTTTCAGAAGTACAACTACCCTTAAATTGTTTCACCTGTTCCTATTCTCCAGGTCCTCTAATCTCTCATGGATCCTTGTAATTGTTGCTCTATATGCCTTCATAGTCTTCTGCAGTTCAATAAGCTCATCTTCTTTTGCGGAGATTCTTTCTTCTGCCTCTCTTATATGTTGTGCTTGAGTTGAAAGGTGGAATAATGCCGAGTTTATCACTT
Organism: Limnodynastes dumerilii; assembly: GCA_011038615.1. NCBI lineage: Eukaryota > Metazoa > Chordata > Amphibia > Anura > Limnodynastidae > Limnodynastes > Limnodynastes dumerilii. The sequence continues at coordinate 67,044 of WWET01005470.1, read as the reverse complement.
CTTTGAAGACTCCTAATTTTTTGGAGATATAATTCTGTCTCTTTCATGCTTTACTCCTCAAGCACTGTGAGCAGTTTTGTCTGTGTCGGTAGGTGGTGAGCCAAGCAGCAAAGAACCACAGAGGGCCTTTTCCTGTTATTTTTACTGTGATTCACTATTGAGTCATTTGCTGTGTCTGCTGTTTCTGCATAGATTTGTCTAAAGGGCCCTGTTTAACCAGCTTGTTAGTTAAAGCTTCCAGTTTCTGTGTAGTGTTCTGTGGCAGTAGTTGTGAGTCTCAACATCCTCTTGACTTAGGGATGTGTACTAACCTTTGTATAGAATTAACCATTTTGCTACTGATTAATGATAAGGAAGACAGTATTGCATTATTACCTATTTCTATTGCTATTCAACAGAGCATTTACTTACCTGTTGCCAGTTGCGGTTTTGGCAACTGGCAACAGTTCCCAGTGCTTTAGTAGGCAGCCAGGCAATGAATGGATCCTGCGCTTTCCACATGGCGGCCAAGATGGCGGACGCTCTCCTGCCTCAAAACTCTGAAGCCAGATTCCAGTGCCTAGCAAAACACTGTGCAGGCAGCGTGTTTATGGAATGCTTGTCTGCTTTGTACCCTGATGTTTTCTGGGTATAGGAACTCTGGTTTAGGTGTGATTTGGTAACTGAACTAAAATGGATCTTGCTACTAAGTAATGCCAAGTCCCCAGTTTCATTTTGAATTCGTATCATTCTTAATATATTCCGTTTTATACAAACAAAGCCTTCCAGTTGAGGTAAATTGTATAGCAATAGTATATAGAAGAAACAATAAATTAAATATATGTTTATTTTACAAGAGAAATGCGAAAGTTAACAGTGATGACATAATAACAAATATATTTTAATATAGTTAAAAATTAATAGAGATGCATAATCCATTTCAGATATGAGTGAGTGTTAATAAGAAGTAGAACTATTACAGTAGTCATTGGAACTCATTCAAAACTTGAACAGCAAAATAAAGTGGCAAATATGCACCTGTGCAAAACCATGTAGAACTGCAGAGGGGAGGCATATTTAGAATGCGCAAACAGAATGAGCTGAAAGGTGAGGTTTTATAACTGATCTGTAAATTAGCGTTTAAAAGCAAAGCTGTTCAGTGTTTGTGTGTGATAAGCAAAATCAAGCAGTAGTTTCTCTTCATACCAAAAAAAAATCTCATTTATATACACCCCTCACTTTTCAACATGGTTTGTCCAGGTGCTGGCTTGTTTTTTTTTTTTTTGTTTGTTCGGTTAACTCCTAATTTTGGATCAGCCCTACTGTGTTCTGTCAATTAAGTAGAGGTATTAGTTTGCAAGCATTTGATTGGGTTCTTATATACTAACCTCTGATTGCTCAACAAATTAATGATATACATAAACCAAACCAGAATGAATCTAATGTTTCACAGAAGATTTCTAATGAAATTAACATTGTAAACTATGGACTGAGAGGCAAATTTCAATTGTTGCAAACAGTATTAAAATTTAATTGTGATTTTTTTTTCCAAGCCCAAATATAAATAACAGTTTTACCTGTAAACAATAAACAAAATGTGAATACATTTCTATACATGGAAGCAATAACATGAATTTGACTATTGAAATTCAATATGGTTTCAAATAAGTTTATTTTCTACATGTTTTCCTTTTCTTTTCTGGTTTTCTGTCCTTAAGTATAGCTGCTACATAAAATCCCTGAACTAACGATATTCCGTTAAACCAATTCAAATTATATTGTCAGAGGCTTTTTTCTGTCTTTGTATTACTATTTTCAATTAACAAGAAATAAACATAGAACCATAGAATTTGATGGCAGATATGGACCACTTGGACCATCTAGTCTATTAATTTTTTTTTAACCTCTGGCAACCTAAAACACCATTTGATTGTTATATCTTTGTAAGGATACCCTTATGTATACACCAAGCATGTTTAATTTGTTCTACTGTATTAGCCTCTTCTACCTCTGTTGGAAGGCTATTTCACTTATCTGATATCCTTTCTGAGAAGTTTCTTTAAATTTCCTCTGAATATACTTCCATCCATTTTCAGTGCATATCCTCATGTTCTAATACTTCTTTTCCTTTGAAGCATGTTTCCCTCCAGTGCCTTGTTAAAACCCTTATTTTATTTGAAAGTTTCCCCCATTTCCCTTTTCTGCTCCAAACTATGCATATTGAGATCTTTTAGTCTTTCCAGGTGAGCTTTATTGTGTAGGCCATACACCATTTTAGTTGCTCTTCTCTGTACAGTCTCTAATGTGTTTGTCCTTCTGGAGATATGGGACTGGATTCATATTTCCAATAAATTTAGCACGGTAGCTTCCGCAACGGAGGCTATCTTATGGAATTTGTGTTCCACAACCCCGCATGTAGAAAAGAAGGGGTACTCCTCCCTGCTTTCCTACATGCGGATTGTGCATCAGACAGTAGGACACTAGCTTAAGTATTCCGCACAGAAACCCTTTCATGCAGAATGTATGTAATTGTATGTAAGAGTTTAGCCAAGCCTAAGTGCAATTTGCATGCCTCTGTTCATGCTCATGCATATCTCCTACACATGGGAGGTGGGCATACCCCCCATTGAGGGGGCCAGATGGGCACAGAACACAGCATCGGTGGGCTGAGCTCCAACAGGAAGTCTGCTGAAATCCTTAACTATGAATCCGGGTCATGGTCTCCAGAACTGAACCTTCCAGGTGAAGCTATAGCTATGACCAATAAAGTGGCATTGCTACGTCTTTTTTTCTGCTAGTAATTTATCTCCCCATGAAACCAGTCTGACCAATAAAGTGGCACTGCTATGTCTTTCTTTCTGCTAGTAATTAATCTCCCCATGTAACCAATCTGACTTGCCCTTCTCATTCCTTTGTTACATTGCTTGGCTTCTTTTAAGTCACATAAAATAGTAACTCCTAGATTTATTCCTCCTCTAGTGCTATTAATACTATATCAAGCCTTAGTTTTTTGAGACTCAAGTGCATGAGTTTGCATTTTTTAACATAGAAAAAATACTACAATTAAGACAAACAAGAACTTTATTGTAAGTAAAGCATAATCTAAGCACAAAATTATTTTTTATTTTTACATTGTTAAATATATTTCCACTATGTAGCTTCTAGAGGGCCCCATAGGTAAAGTTTATAGAGAAGGTGTAAATACAAACAACTGTGCTGCGCTAGTGAGTGTACCACAATAGCACCACTACTGCAGCACTGATATTTCTGTGGTTTTTTTTTTGTTTTGTTTTTTTTATATATTGGGCTCTTTTTAGTGCAGCTGCTCTTGATTAGATACCATATTTATCTGTATACAGGGGAAACTCAAAAAATTTGAATATCGTGCAAAAGTTCATTTATTTCAGTAATTCAACTTAAAAGGTGAAACTAATATATTATATAGACTCATTTCATTATTATTATCATTGTTTATTTATAGAGCGCCACAAGGTGGCCGCAGTGCCGTACAAAATACAACAAAATACAGTACAGACATACAGGGTTGGGGTGGACAGTATAGTACATATTAAATACAATATGAAAATAAAAATGTCACAAAAATACAATAAGTGAAGCAAGCACAGAACGCAAGGCAAAATGTGAGGTGTCAAGCTTGGAAGATCAGGGAGCAGGGGATAGAGCGCAGTGAGAGGTTGAGAGGGAGCCCCAGGTGGGGATGGGGTAAAAGGGTAGCAGAGGAGTACAAGAGGGTACAAAGTGAGGGGGGAGTTGTGGAGGAAAGAACAACACTAGGATCGATGGCCCTGCTCACGTAAGCTAACACACTAACTGGGAGGGAAGAACTTACAGAAGACATAAGGAGGGGGAAGGAAGTGGACTGCTGGTGTGAGCGGAGGAGAGGGGAAAGGAATAGAAGGGATAGATGAAGGATACAGGTGGGATGTTAAGTGGAGGAGGGGTAGGCTAGCCTGAACACGTGCATTTTGAGTGAACGCTTGAAGACCTGCAATGTGGGGGAGAGTCTGACTGAAGAAGGGAGATCATTCCAGTGCAGAGGTGCAGCACGGCAGAAATCCTGGATACGGGCGTGAGATGTGGTGATCAGTAAAAAGGTCAGACAGCGCTGGTTAGCAGAACGGAGAGGGCGGAAAGGGGTGTGCATGTTGATGAGGGAAGAGAGGTAGGGAGCAGTGGACGAGGAGATGGCCTTAAAGGTGAGGGTAAGGAGTTTAAAGAGAGGTCTGAAGCGGACAGGAAGCAAGTGGAGGGTTTGACATAAAGGAGGGGCCGAGGTAGAACGGCTTGAGAGGAAGATGAGTCTGAAATCTGCATTGAGTATAGATTGAAGGGGGGCAAGATGGTTGAGTGGGAGACCTATGAGGAGGAGGTTACAGTAGTCGAGGCATGATATGACTAAAGAATGGATGAGGGTTTTAGTAGCTTAATTGGTGAGGAAGGGAATGTGTGGTATAAAGGAAAGTGAGGAGTCAAGTATGACACCTAGGCAGAGAACTTGAGGTAATGAGGAGACAGAGGTATCACCAATGGATATCGTGATGGAGGACAGGGAGGAAAAATAATTTCCGTTTTGTCCATATTCAGCTTGAGGAGGCGTTTGGCCATCCATGTGGATAGGGATGCAAGGCACTCAGAAATCTTAGACAGAAGAGGGGTTGAGGTCAGGGGAGGAGAGGTAAATTTGAGTGTCATAAGCGTAGAGGTGGTAGTTGAAACCAAAGGTGCTGATGAGGTTACCCAACGAGGAGGTGTAGAGGGAGAAGAGGAGCGGGCCAAGGACAGAGCCCTGGGGGACAACAACAGGAAGCGGAGAGGGGGAGGAGGATGAGGTGGAAACAGAGAAGGTGCGGTCAGAGAGATAGGAGGAGAACCAGGAGAGAGCAGTGTCAGTGAGACCAAAAGAGCAGAGGATTTGAAGTAGAAGAGGATGGTCAAAAGCAGCTGACATCAAGAAGGATTAGGATGGAGTAGCGGCCCTTGGATTTGGCAGATAACAGATCATTGGTCACTTTTGTAAGAGCAGTCTCAGTAGAATGGAGGGGCCGGAAACCAGATTGGAGGGGGCCCAGGAGAGAGTCATCAGTTAGCTGATGAGACGTTTGTAGACTAAGCGCTCAAGGAGTTTGGTGGCAAAGGGGAGAAGGGATATATAGGTCTGTAGCTGGAGGGGGATGTAGGGTCCATATTAGGTTTTTTGCGAATGAAAGAGACAAGGACATGCTTAAAAGAGGAAGGAAAGATACCATATGAGAGGGAAAGGTTGAAAAGGTGGGCTAGATGGGAGCAGGCAGTGGGAAAGAGGTGTTCGAGAAGGTGTGAGGGAATAGGGTCCACAGGGCAGGTTGAGGATGGTGAAGATATTAATAGGGAGTGAATTTCATCACTTGTCGTAGGATGGAAAGGAGAAAACTCATGATGATAGCATAGAAGAGGAGGAAACGTGGGTAGGTGTGGGTGGGGGGGGGGGGGGGGGGTGGAGAATTGGGGAGAGATGGGAGAAGCAGAGCGGAGGAGCTGTCATTTATGATAGAGATCATTTTTGATGAGAAGTAGGAGGCAAAGTTGGAAGCAGAGATAGAATGTGGGATGCAAGTTGTAGGCGGGGAGAGGAGAGTGTTAAAGGTGGCAAAGAGGCAACAGGGGTTGAATGCTTGGGAGATGATGAGAGATTTGAAGAAAATTTGCTTAGCTTGTGCAAGGGCAGAGCAGTAAGAGGAAAGGATGAATTCAGCAAGGGAGCGAGATTTGCGCCAGAGGCGCTCGGCGGTGCGGGAGTATTGTTTTAGGAAGCGTGTGACCTGAGAGTGCCATGGCTGGGGGTAAGAGCGGCAAAGGGAAATGGAGGAAAGGGGACAGGCAGAGTCAAGGGCAGAGAAGAGGGTGGTATTGTAGAAGGAGATGGCATAATTGGGGCATGAGAAAGTGGTAACGGGGGAGAGGAGGTGGTCAAGGGAGGAAGAAAAGGCGGGGATGTCGCGGGTGCTGATTTTCTCTCTGGTGAGAATGCGTTTGGGTTTGGGGGGAGGAGAGGAAAGGAGAAGGAGAGGAGGTGGTGGTCAGAGAGAGGAAAAGGAGAGATGGAGAAGTCAATCAGAGTGCAGTGGTGGGTGAAGACTAGGTCAAGGGAATGGCCCTGTATGTGGGTAGGGGAGGTGGTCCATTGAGTCAGGCCAAAGGATGAGGAAATAGATAGCAGTTTAGAGGTGCTGGAGTGGGAGGAGTTATCAGCAGGGATGTTGAAGTCACCCAAGATAATAGAAGGGAGGTCAGAGGAGAGATAGTGGGTCAGCCAGGCAACAAAGTTCTCAAAGAACTGTGAACAAGGGCCTGGGGGCCGGTAAATTACTGCAACATGGAGGTCTAGGGGGCAGAAAAGGCGAATAGAGTGAACCTCAAAGGAAGAGAAGATGAGGGAGGGCTCAGGAGGGATAGTGCGGAAAGTGCATGAGGGAGAGAGGAGCACCATGACTGTGGCTGGCTCTGGGAGAGTGGGAGAAGGAGAGACCTCCATATGTCAGAGTAGCGGGTGAGGTGGTGTCAGTGGGGGAGAGCTAGGAGGTTAAAGGAGTTGAAATGAACAGTTCATGTATGGCTGGGAGCTTGTTACAGATGGATCTAGCGTTCCAGAGAGTGCAGGAGAAGGGGAGGGTGGGGGAAGTGGAAATGTGGATGAGGTTGGCAGGGTTGGATGAGCGAGGAGGCGGAAGAGTATTTGGGTGGGGGCGAGGGCAGGGGGTTAAGATGGGACAGGGAAGGGGTGAGGGAGTTATAAAAGATGCAGGGTTCAGAATATGGGAGCTACAAGTCATGATGTGGAGGGATGAGTGAGGATGTCAAACAGAGAGGTCAAGGTGATAGTTGTGGAGGGCACCTGGGCAGTGAGATACGGTGATGTCAGTCAGAGTATAAATACAATAGGAGTGATAGGTAAATTAATATCCAAAAATAGTTAAAATACAGTAATAACAATGATAAAAATTATGATGGAAAGTTGAAAAGTATGGATGTAAATATATGGTTACAACACTGACTAAGATATGTATAAGATAAATAGATAAGATATAAGTTAAAGTAATGTGAATAAACTAGTAAAAATATAATTTAACAAAATAAAAATAATGAATAATAGTAGTGTTAATATTTGTGCACCTGTTTCTGTGTTTTAACTCACATGATTCTGTTTCAAACTCACTTATGTTTGCAAGCTGTTTCACTTAGGATGCAAGCTACTACAATGAGCGAGCTCTATTGAGTTTGCAGCCTATTTAAATTACATGCAAAGTGAGATATTTCAAGCCTTTATTTGTTTTAATTTTGATGATTATGGCTTACAGTTTATGAAAGTCCCAAAATCAAAATTTCACAAAATTTGAATATTACATGAAATCCCCCAAAAAGTTTATAAATACAGAAATGTCAGCCCTCTGAAAAGTATAATCATGCATATGTACTCAGTACTTGGTTTGGCCCCCTTATGCATTAATTACTGCCTTAATGCGATGTGGCATGAATGCTATCAGCCTATGGCACTGCTGATGTGTTATGGAAACTTCACACTGGATTTCAAGCATCTTGGATTGTGTGCCTCTCCATTCTTCCACCAGACTCTGGGACCTTGGTTTCCTTTCTTTAGCCCAGGTAAGATGCTTCTGACGTTGTTTGTTGTTCAGGAGTGGATTGACAAGAGTTTTTATTTGGTATTTTATTTTTATTTTTTTATATACCAAAAGGTACAGATTTGGATGGTGTTCATGTCAGGGTGATAACTAGGGTGCAAACCTAAGGGGTCCTTTTTTGTCACAAGCTCATGGTTATCTATGACTCTGACCCATGCACACCAAAAGCACATAAATCCTTATATCCTATTTTTAAGACATGTGAATGTTCTGATTCATTCAATACTAACCCAGGTGCATATTAAACAAAAGTCACAAACTTATGCCAAAATGCACAAGTTTTTGCCATTAGATGCATTGTTATGCAAACAACTTCTGAGAGGTCAAAGAACAGAAATTCCAGATTCTTAGTCATACACTGTACACTCTGGAGAAGCCTACACAGAAGAAAGAGAAGAACATGATGGAGGATACCACAAACCAGAATGGGAACTGTCTGTGAAAACTAACCCAAAGCTGGTAAAATTAAGTAACTTAGATTAAACATTGTGTACATGTAACTTGGGCAGTACAGTACTTTTGGCTGTCATAAAGTACTGTACCAGAAAGTAGATTAATAAATACAATTAAAAAAAAATTATTTGTATTTATTGCATATTAATGTTATTGCTACATATATGTAACTGTTTTAAGACACCTCACATCCACTTTAATATCTTTGTATTTTTTAGTTACTTCTTTGATTATTTGCATTCTCCATAGGACTTCACAAACAGATCTAAATTCTTAAAATGATAAAAAAAAACTAATGATTATATTTATGATACAATATTTTCTAAAATTGACCCTTGTGTGACAATTTAATAAACTTGTGCAAGGGAAAATAAGGAAGGGTAAGGGGGAAGAAAAAAGGAAAGGTGGATTGGCCGCTCTACTAATAGAAAAAATGAATGAGTGGACAGAGAACTCTTGTGAAAAAATAATAATTAGACTAACCCAAAACCAATGGTAGGGGTGCTTCCACAGAAAGAATGCCCTGATAATAAGTAAATTCGGTTAATTCAAAAAATTGTGTAATCGGTTTCCAAATCACAGGAAATGCAAAACCTAATTACATATGGAACCGCACAGTACAATACACAATAAAATTAGTAGTGATATCTACCAAACCCTCTATAACTGAAAAATAATAATTATCATTAGTTAGGTGTGAAATATTTGATTATAATTATAATTTGATCATTTGCATTGGTTAAATATAGGTTATTTGAATAGCGTAATTATAATAATATCACACCTAACAAAGCCAAACTAATTAAGCATATGAACGAGGGGTGCTGCCACATTGGTCCTGATACATGGTAAAGTAGACAAAAGGAACAAAGTTGGACCAATTTAAAGCGCACTAATAGAGAAAGAAATATGGTTAATGTAGATTACTGGCTGACATAAATTTATTCCAGTGATGAATGTAGGAGATGTAAAGAAGAAAAATAAAATATAACTTTTAATTGGTTAATATAAAAGGTGAAATATGAACCCAAAAAATAAAAATTCACTGCTCGCTATAAATTTGTTCCACATTATATGATGAGGAGCCTTAGAAAAAATAATCAATAATGTCTCAAAGTGAGGTAACAATAAACAGAAAAATAATGAGGGTGCTAAGGTAACATATTGATTTAATTTAACATATTAGTAATCAAATTATAATGTAATAGATCAAAAAGCACATATCATTGATAATGCTAGACCAGACACTAGAAGGGCATGTAGCTGGTAAATTAATAACAATCTAGAGGGAAAATATTTATAGTAGCAACATTGTAACATAATTGCAACAGAACAGGAGTGACAGATTCCACTAGTTTGACAGTTATGCATCATTCCCAGTATTGCCAATATGACCAGAAAGGAGCAGAGCAATCTGAAAAAATAAAGTAAAGTACAAGTGGAAAAATTAACATCCATCAGGTTCTAAACTCCCTGATTTAAAGCATAAGCTGTCCCTAAAGAAGTGCCTAGCCGCCACACGGCGGGACTTCACTCCGTACGGAGTATAGTATAAATGACCCTATTCTACATCTAAGTGCCCAATCATAAAACTATATACTGAAACCTGGATGGATGTGATAGTCATAACAGAGCAGTGAACGAATAAAAACAAACAACAGGGAAGCCGAGGTGCACCTCAGCTACCCCTTACCGCCAACGCGCGTTTCACCATTAGGCTTTGTCAAGGCCTTTATAATTTTTTCAATTTGCTCTGCTCCTTTCTGGTCATATTGGCAATACTGGGAATGATGCATAACTGTCACACTTGACTTTGTGACATTTTTGTATCTATATTAGCTCTTGAAATGTACTGTTAGCCATACCTGCATTAGGGGAATTTGTTACTCTTTTTCTGTTGCAATTATTATTAATTTACCAGCTCTATGCCCTTCGAGTGTCTGATCCAGCATTATCAATGATAGGAGCTTTTTGGGTTGTTACATTATAATTTGATTACTAATATGTTAATAAAATTAATATGTTACCTTAGCACCCTTATTAATTTCCTGTTTATTGTTACCTCACTTTGAGATATCATTTATCATTTTTTCTAAGGCTCCTCATCATATACTGTGGAACAAATTTATAGCGAGCAGTGAATTTTATTTTTTGGGTACATATTTCACCTTTTATATTAATCAATTAAAAGTTATATTTTATTTTTCTTCTCTACATCTCCTACATCCATCACTGGAATAAATTTATGTCAGCCAGTATTCTACATTAACCATATTTCTTTCTCTATTAGTGCGCTTTAAATTGGTCCAACTTTGTTACTTTTTCTACTTAATAATATGTTTCATCTTTTAAGTTGAATTACTGAAATACATGAACTTTTGCATGATATTCTAATTTTTCGAGTTTCATCTGTAAATATATTTTATTATATTTTCCTAAAAAGCTTATAATAGTCTTAGAATTAGCACCTATTTGTCGCCTAAAGAATTTTTTTGTTTTTTATACAGAAGGTATTTATGTTTTCATAAGCCACAAACTAATGAAGAGAATAAGAAATAAGAAATATATTGCTATTTTAGTAACATTTTATAATCTCATTTAATTACACATTGAGTTTATTTCTTTTTTCTTTAGTTTATTCAGTGAACCAATAGCTAACAAACAACTCAAACATCAACACATTTTGATACAGAGTCGCTGACATTTATGAATAAAAAAAAAAACAAACAAACATGCACTTGAACAATATATATAGAGAAGAAAACCAAAAATGAAACTAAAAAAAGAAAGGTGGTGATGGTGGGGGTCTGGGAAAAGAAAGCAAGTAATCTCTCGGAGAGGATGGGGAATGCAGGCAAGATTTGGGGCTGTTCTGCTCAGCTGGGAAGGAAGGAGAGTGTAGTGCTGGACTTCCTCACTGAGGACCTGATTCACAGTTAAGAAGCTGCTGCAATTTCTGTGTGCATTATTAGGAACGATTAAACTGATGGAAACTACTTTTATTTACGCAATCTATGAAGTTTTTAAGAGCGATTTACAAACACGTTCATAATGAGATAAGTAAGAAGGGGTGTGCCAGGCCAAGTTAAGAAGATAAAAAAAAAGTGGGTGGGGAGGAATTTAAAAGGTCAGACAGAAGTACGTTAGTTCTTTAGCAACTTAAGAAGATACATACGCACAGGAAGATAAGGCTGCCTTTGGCATTCTTAAGTCAGTAAAGAACAAAAACGAGGACGTGTCAAGAGAGATGCCATGTGTATAATTGAGAACCCATTCGTTCTTATCTCCCTTCTTAATTGTGAATCAGGTCCTGAAGCCTCTGGCATAATAGAGAGGGAGGAGGGAGAGACCAAACTGCATAATAGGAGGTCAGTTGTTTTGTCATGCCTGTGACATGTCACACACAGGAATTCATGAAAGTTAGAGAGGCAGGAGCGGCCTTTTCTAACACTTGATGATTAGGCGTTTACCTGCCACCAAGGAATACGATTTCTATAACTGGTTTCTATTACTAAGGTTTAAAAAAAAAAAGTTTTATTGTGGACAAATTTTGTGTGAATGCTGTCACTCCAAAGAGTCCTGGAGGTAATGTAAACTGAATATACTGCTTACAAGTTTCTTCTACATTTAATTCCACAAATCATAGCAAACAGATATCTGATTTCATTGGCTAGCTTTCAGAGACTTTCCATATGACCCTGACAATACCTCTAAAAATACTTATTGCAACGTGCAGTTACAGATGTTTTCTAACAAACAACTTTCTAATTTCATAATGCAGAGCAAGGATAATTGAAAATTAACTTATTTTGTTAGCCCATAATCTGCTTATCCACATGCCTTAAATTTTGTTTTGCTGATCCTTGAAAACATTATCACTGTGGACCAGATTCAGAGACTGAAAATAATAGAAAAAAGTTACTCCTGGGCAAAACCATGTTGATTGCAGGGGGAGTCAAGTTAATTGTATTATTTGCATGCAGAGATATATATTTAAATTGCTTACTGCACACAGATACTGACCAGCTGTACTATTACACTGTTATTTAGACATGGGCTGGGAAACATCACCTCTCAACTCTAATACTGTTTGCAGAAGATTAAATATGAGTTCTCTGAAATCAACAAGGGTTTACCTAGGAGTAACTTTCCTCTGTTATTTTCAATTTCTGAATCTGGTCCCGTGTCTCTAAGTCTATTGTACAAATCTAGATACATTCTGTGACAAATAATTAAATAAATTAAAAAATAATTGAATTAATTGACCGGTAGTAATTCTATCTCTGTTAATCAACATAACATAATTTCTATCCTCACTTTACCTTGCCAAAATATGAGCCGCAAGCTTACAAGAATGTCCAAGAACTCATAAAAATTTAGTCAGTGATCTGGGTCATCAAGAGGGCATGGACCACATCCCAAAAAGGCTATCCTTGGACATGCCCACCAGGTATGCAGAAGCTCCCCAATCTGGATACATTGGCGCCAGCACTGTGAGGAAGCCAAAGGAAGTTGAAAAGTTGAAAGCAAGATAAAACCTGTAGTGGATATTATAGGTGTTCCCTGCATATTCTTTTCCCAGGGGGTCACCATTACCCAGACAAGAGCACAGTTCTTGCTCCCAGACCCTCCTGTGAAAATCCTGGATGCCCAACCGGACCTCCATTTAAATAACATAGAGGAAATCATACCCCAGAGCAGGGCTGACAGGCATAACAGTTCAAATTCCATGGGAACAGTCAAGGACATGGCAAAGGGAAAAAAGTTAAAGGGGTTCAGGGACAGGTATAATCATCCAGGCCCTTCTGTCCCGAAGATTATGAGCAAAGGAAACATGCTGACGCCATGGAATGGAGAACACTGACCTTGTAATAGTAGGATTCTCCCATAGTGGAAGAAGAGGAGTGGATAGAGAGAATCAGGCATTTCACACTATTGCTGTAAGAACAGTCACAGAAAATGTTATAGCCAAGTGCTATGAACAAGGCAAACCCTACAGAGAAGGATCAAGGAGAATTCCAGGTATGCTGTTTCAAGGTCTAATCAAGCCAGCATATGAGGTCACCATATGACTCATGAGGGGCCTGATAATAGCACCCACCTTGGAGCATGGGTTTCTTAATGAGCAGGTTAGGAGATGATTTGGGTGGTTATCCAGATCAACTTGAGGAGGGTGCTTTGAATATCCCTAAACACAAAGGCTGGGATTTTAACAGGCAAAGTCTGGAAAAAGCTAAAGTCTGGAAAAAGCTCCTTAAAAAAGGATTATTATTTTGACCACTATGATTTTACCCATCCACAATATGAGGAGAGTTTAATTTTTCAATTTTTGCAAAGTGAAGGTCAAGTTTTCTGCTAGGACCTTTGTGTCTCTCGCTAAATTCAAGAAATGTCAAACAGCGGCAAATTTCCCAGCCAGCATTTTTTTGGGGGGTTTCTTGATAGCCAGATGCTCCCTGTGGCCAAGTTCTAAGAGTAGTTCTTATCTATAAATTATCATCTTTTTTCGTTGTTTTCAATGTTTTAAAATTCTGCCCTTTTGTCTATTATGAGTTGAGTCTTGTTGTGTTCCTTCATCCTCCAGCATTGACCTTTACAACATCTGACATTGCTATCATGTCCTCCATTACTGTAATCTTGGCCAATGTTCCCAATCTCTCAGCTGCTGGTGTTTCTCTGCCAAAATGGTTGTTTTCAGATTTTGTAATCAAAATGTGTGTTTAAAGATTTATCTGCTGCTCTCACCTGTGCAACTCCCAGACTGATATTGTGTACTGCTTCTCTATAAAAGGGTATCATCGAGGTAACATCATTGCTGAGACAGTCAGAGTCATGAGGAAGATGCTGCTTTGGGCGGGTAAGAGGCACAGTTAACACTACAAGAATGAGCTTTGTTGTTTCATTACTTAATTCTTAATTGTATTATATACATGATTTACATAGAATAAAATATGTTATCTTACTATTAAATATCTTTTGTGCTCTCTCTTTTCATACAGGTCTATTCCTGCNNTTTCATACAGGTCTATTCGTGCTGCTAAATGTACAGCTGGGTAAGAATTTTACTTATTTAATTTATACTGTGTGTCTGCTAGGGAAAGCAAATGACGAACAACTTACACAAACCATTATAATAAACACATTTAAATGAAAAAAGTAAAAATAATATCTTAGGACATGATCCAGAATTAATAGCACATTCAGCACGCTAACTTCTGCTGCAGTGGCTAACGTACAGAATTTGCTATATATAATACCGCATGCAGGAGAATAGGGCACTCTCCCTGCTTTCCTACATGCGGGTGGTGGATCTGTGGCCAGGACCCTATTTTAAGGGTTAAGCTGGCCATACACTACAACGATTATCGGTCCCAGCAGGCGGTGGGCCAATAAACGGGACAATTTCCCGCAAGGTAAATGTCCTGTTATCGGCACCATACACCTCCTCTGCTGGAACCGATAATCTTAACAGAAGAGGGGAGGGGGGAGGCAGCGCTTCTCTATGGCGCTGCTGCAGAGCCATGTGCAAAGCTGCTCTGACATGCTTAAAAGTATACCTTTTAAGCTGTCAGAGCAGCTTTATACATAGATCAGCAGCAGCGTCTATTAAAAGGATAGGGAGCCATTCAGCTTCCTGATTGGCTCCCTTAAAATATCGTTTTAAAAATATTGTTAAAATCAAACCTGCTGAAAGATCAAATAATCTACCAGAGCGTTTCTAGTGCGTTTATTTGACGTTTCAAAAAATGTATCTGTACCATACACTAGAGCGATTATTTGCCCGATCACCCAATAATTGGGAAATCGGGCCGATAATCGTCTAGTGTATGGCCAGCTTTACACCCTCATCTCTCTCTGTGTGTGTGTGTGTGTGGAATACTGAATTGTATGTAAGGGCTTAACCAAGCCCCAAGCCCTTACTGTTTAATTTAAATACCTATGCCCACCCACCATGTGTGCTTCTGCACATTCCGATGCGCTGTACTAATTCCCAGTTGACTTACGTACATAATGTACATAAGTCAGCCAGTTATCTCAAGCCTTCATCCGGCCTTAATACCTCAAATAAATTTAAATTAGGAGATATAGTAAAGCCACATATGAAATAATGTTCTGCAGAGTATATTATGAATATAGTTCATTGTATTGCCTGACTGTTGAGCTAGTAATATAAACAAAATATACATATATACAGTGGTGTAAATTGAACTGTATGGGCTGCATAACAAAATTTTGTAGATGTCTATGCGCCTTTCCTCAGATGTCCGAATGAGTAGGTGTGGCTAATGCTCGGGGTTGCTTTTTATTCCTCCTTAAATATTTTCAAATTATCCCCCATAAGAGGCTTTTAGATTCTACCCATAACATGGCTCTGTATGATGCAAAGTCTTATTATGGGGATAATTGGAAACATCTAAGGTGGAATAGACAGCTTTATTATTAGACATACACATACATAGCCCTAATACGGGTGATAATGTGAGTAAAATGTGAGATTAATTATAGGACATATAATCCAAGTGCCTACATTCAACATTGGTATGTGTTGATTCCTCCATTATTCTCTGCATTGGTGCAAATGTCATGTGTAGACACTGTATAATATGTTAGCTGTATAAGAATATGCCATAATAATAATCTGCTTTCTCCAGGTTCTACCTACAAGCTGGTTTGTTACTTTACAAACTGGTCCCAGTACCGTCCTGAGCCTGCGAAGTACATGCCAGGGAATGTCGACCCGCAGCTCTGCACTCATCTCATATATGCCTTCGCCACTATGAGCCAGCATAAGATTGCACCTTACGAGTGGAATGATGATGTCCTCTATAAGCAGTTTAATGACTTAAAGCAAAAGTTGGTATTAATGCAAACTCCTTCACTTTAAGGAATTGTTTGTGTGATCCATGTACACTTATAAGACATAAATTCCCATGTACTGGCAATATATGATCTATAGTTCTTTTTCTATTCCTACATTACTTTTTTATTTCTTGTTCCTGTTTATGACTTCTAACTGCTAAAGTAATCTCTAATCTATCCAGTGACATTCTGGAGGACAAATTTTGCTAGCTCTGTCTTTTTCTGTGTTCTAGGAATTCAAAATTGGTAACATTATTGGCAATTGGTGGCTGGAACTTTGGGACTCAGAAGTAAGGATCAGTGTTTTTACTGTTTACGCACATACGCACACACATGTTAATTTGTATTTTGTTACATTAAATGAGTTAAATTTTGCTCTTTTTTTTCAGATTCACCGAAATGGTTGCTACTGCCGGGAACCGTAAAATTTTCATTACATCTGTTATTGCATATCTTCGTCAATATAACTTTGATGGTATTGACCTTGACTTTGAGTACCCGGGATCTCGAGGTAGCCCCCCTGAGGACAAGCAAAGATTTACTATTCTCATAGAGGTGGGTGACATTACAAGATCATGCATAGGTTGAATAATTAGTAGCAGCTAATTAGTAGGGTAATGTGTTTCTTATTTGCCACCAAATTCTATGTTTCTTTGATGCATAGGAAATTATTATAATTTAATGCAGTGTAGTATAACTGTATCTAAGGCTATGTTTTTGATAAGTAGTTGGAAAAATTTAATAGAGTTCCTTTCTGATATCAACAAAATCCGTAGCTCTTATATCTGAAGTATAATAATGTGGAGGAAGACATTTTTTCTGTGGTTTACAATGCTTTACAATGACACATTGGACCTTATTCACACTTAATAAAAAGCTAAATCTCCGTGCATATATTTAGGAATGGATAAACTTCTCATGCACAGATTACAGAGTGACACATGAGATCCAGATGTTACACATGGGAATCCATTATGCACGGATTTCAACTCTGTTCTTAGCGAGATAAGTAAGCAGTGGCGTTCCTGTCCCCCATAAGAATGAAGTGTTAAGAAGAGTGGGGAGGCATTTAAATTGGGCAATAATGGAGTGGTTTGCTAAGTACGCACTTACTTAAGCACAGACATATGCACAGAGAGTTAAGGTAGTCCTATGGATGAAGAAGTCAGCTAAAATCCATAGGCAGGTGGGAGTGTCATGGGAGTTTCCTTGTCACTTAGGTGCGTATGTTTGCGAATCTGTGCAAACTTATTTCATTCTTATTTGTGAAAATGGTCCATTGCACTTTAATGGGCTTCAATAGGATTTTGCCTGGACCCAATGATTATTATGGTTTATTCCACAATAATTTGCAAATATGGATCAGGTACTCACTTTATTTTGGCAAAAAGTAAATCATGTAAAATTACCTTTGTTTTATTCCAATCAAATGCCTAAGTTTTCTGCATTGTAATGGTCCATGGTCCAATGTTTGAAAATTGGAGTAGTGATGTATGTTATTTACAGTAGTTTCCTAACTGAAGACTCCTCCATCCCTCTTTAACACTTCTTCAGATTAAATGTATTTTTCAGTTAAAGAATAAGAATTGTTTTAGATAACAGATAATCTGTTGCATTACTCCTATTTTCTTAGTTCATATTGTATTCTACCTTCTTACTGTTGTTTTGCCCAGGAAATGCTTGCTGCATTTAAGGAAGAAGCAGCATCCTCAGGTCTTCCACGTCTCCTGATCACAGCAGCAGTATCTGCAGGAATAGGAACCATAGATGCTGGATATGAGATAGCAAAAATTGGAAAGTGAGTTAAATAAAGCAAATTACGAGGAGACGGTTAGGGAGCAAATTAAAATACAACATATTTGTATTTTCATACTCTCTCCCTTTTCCAGTGCACAGAAATCAATGAGTCTTGGTTGTTTAATCTGTAATTTTACTGATAGTGCTGCTTTTCAGGGCCTGAATAAGGCATCTCCCCCTTCCCTTGGTCACCAAATGCATTAGTAAATAAAATAAAAATTGGAAAATAATAATAATTCAGTAAGAGAAGTTCTACAATCTAGAACATTTTGTACTTACCTGTCCCTGGAAATCCTCAATTCTGTTCTCAACAATTGTTGTAGCAGAAAGAATCTGATCTTCAGCTGCAGAGACCATGGAAGAAGGAAAACACAGTTACACGTGTAATAATTGCAGAGAATTAAAGCAATCCTGACTATGTGTAGTGCCATAGATCTAACTAATATTATAATTATATAATATTTTTAATATAATTAATTATTTGTTTGGAATTTTTCACTTTTGACTCTCCTGTCTAGTTTTAGCATTTTCATTGTGCGACGAGAAAGTCATTAGACAATTTTGTAGACATTTGGGTATTAACTGTAGAGATTTATTTAACTACTTTTCTTCATTATTTCTCTTGCTCCATAGACTGCTGGATTTCATCAGTGTGATGACTTATGATTTCCATGGTGGGTGGGACACTCTGTCTGGCCACAACAGCCCCCTGTGCCGAGGCGCCACGGACGTGGGAGATTTAATATACTTTAACATCGTAAGGAAATTAGACCATTCTTTCTTAAGACTATATGGTCAATATTTATACAATTGATTGGAACACATTCCAAGGTGCTTTTAATTAAATGTTGAAATTAGAGCGAAGAAGGCATTTGCAATGCACCATTCAAATGTAAAGTGATGGTACAGAAAAATATTGACAGGCGTACACTCAACTTTGAATCAGCCCTATGTTTGTTTTTTGTTTTTTATCATACTACCCAAAAGCCCAAGTCTGCACAACACCATTGCAGCAAATCTGATATTTTCTTTCATTGTCTAATATTGTAGTAACAGATTAAAGGTTAATACTAACTATGGTTCCAAGACTGTGGACTTAATCAATAGCTGAATAGAAAAACAATGCATCCTATGTTGAAAATCCATAAATGCGATTTTGATTAAGTTGGCAGAATGCATCAAGCACTAGGCTGGTAAGGCTTATGTATATTCATATTGAATAATTGAATACACAATACAAATAGATGCAAGAAACTTTGTATAATGTGTTTGTGGAAAAAGTCTTATAATCACCTTATGATTGTCTCTGAGAATTGTATGTTATACATGTAGCTTGATATCATTTAAGTTTTCCAGTCATTTGTTTTTCAATATTTATGTAGAAAATGATGTACAATTTACAACTATATAAAGATCTGTGCATTTCAGTATTATGAAAGGTGATATAATGAATTTACAGGGCCTTATATAAGTATTCGCCTTTCTAAATCTTGTATTGCTGTAATCTGTGTCTGAAATTCTATTCCATGGTTGATATTTCCAATATCCAATCCTAGGTATTTGCTATGAATTACTGGAAAGACAATGGAACACCCGCAGAGAAACTTCTTATTGGATTCCCAACTTATGGACGAACATTCAGGAACCCTAATCCTAATTTGTGTGATGTGGGCATCCCTGTGTCTGGAGCAGGGTCAGCTGGGCCATATACCCGGGAGGCTGGCTTCTGGGCATATTATGAGGTAATAGTTATATAAATTACATGGTGGCGTTCCATGTCTAATCTGCTGAATTTATATGTTACCTTTAAATGTAACTACTCACTTGTTGACATGATCGCTTTTCATCGCCGACTTAAGTGTCAGCTTTGTAACTTCACTATTAAGTTGGTAGAAAGATAGTCATATACTACACATTTTCTAAATGACTTAAAGAAAATTGATTTTCTCATAGAAAGTTAAACAAATCCTCCCACTTCCCTGTACCACAAGATTATTTTATTTATATTTAAACAGGTTTTTATATAGCGCCATGGGTGGTAACAGACAGACTGGGTGAGTAAGAGGGCCCTGCCACAGGCTCTATAGGATATTAGGGATTGATACATAAGGGAAAGTGCTATATAATCACACAGCAGACCACCCAGCTTGCATGGTAAAAGTGCTCAGTGCTCTGTATGATCCAGTCACACAGCAGTGTTAGTAACAGAAATGAGGGGAATTTTAGTATAGAGTAAAAGAGAACAAGTTTGGTTTAATCATGAAGTGATGGTCATATAATAAAGTTGTTGTAAATAATAGTATACACAAATGTTATGTAGGTTGTGGAATTTGGTATGCTTGTCTGAAGAGGTGAGTTTTGAGGGAGCGTTTGAAAGTTTGGAGAGTAGAGGATAGTCTTAGTGGGTGAGGAAGGTTATTCCATAGAGTGGGTGAAGCCTGGGAGAAGTCCTGTAACCGGGAGTCAGAGCATTTGTTTAGTGTGGAGGAGACCTGAATGTCCTGTGAGGATCTAAGAGAATGAGCTGGGATATATCTTGAGATGAGTGAGGATATGTATGCATGTGCAGTCATATTGATGGCCTTGTAGGATCTTGTATTTGATTCTGTAAAATACAGGTAACCAATGTAGAGACTGACAGAGTGGAGAAGCTCTTGAAGAACGTTTGGCAAAAAAAAATCAGTCTAGCTGCTGCATGTAATATAGACTGTAGTGGGGTAATTCTATAATGTGGAAGTCCAATAAGGAGAGCATTACAATAATCAATGCGGGAAATGATTAGTGCATGAATGAGAGTTTTTGCAGTGTCTTGTGTGAGATATTTGCGTATTCTGGAAATGTTTTTTAGATGTATGTAGCAGAATTTAGAAACAGATTGTATGTGGGGAACAAAGGACAGTTCAAAGTCAGGGGATACACTTAAGCACAGAGTTTTAGGAGTAGGGATTAGTTCAGTGTTGTCAACAGAGATAGAGTGACCATGTGGGTAGCTTTTATTCACAGGTGGAAATATTATTAGTTCAGTTTTAGATTAAGAAGATGACGGGAGGACATCCAAGAAGAAATGGCAGAGAGGCAATCAGTGACACGGGCCAACACAGTAGGTGAGAGATCAGGGGTGGATAGGTAGATTTGCGTATCATCTGCATAGAGATTATAGTGAAATCCAAATGACTTTATTAGCTCTCCAAGGAAAGTTGTATAAATAGTGAATAGCAATAGACCCAACACTGAGCTTTGCGGTAATCCAACAGATAGAGGAAGAGCAGGGGATGTGGATCCAGAAAAGCGAACACTGAAAGAGCAATTAGATAAGTAGGATGTGAACCAGGAAAGAGCTGTGTCCCGAATACCCAGCGATTGTAACATTTGTATGAGAAGAGAGTGGTCGACAGTATCAAAAGCAGCAGAAAGATCCAGTAGTATTAGGAGAGAGTAGTGTCCTTTAGATTTCACAGCGATTAAGTCATTGACCACCTTGGTCAGTGCAGTTTCTGTGGAGTGCCAGGAACGAAAGCCTTGACTGAAGAGGATCCAGAAGATTGTGTGAGTAGAGAAAGCTAGAAAGGCGAGTGTAGGCAAGTCTTTCAAGAAGCTTTGCAGGGCAAGGAAGTTGGGAAATAGGATGATAATTTGAGGTGAGAATTGGGGTCAGACTTTTGTTTTTACAGAATTGTGGTAATCAGTGCATGCTTGAATAAAGAAGGGAAGATACCAGTAGAGAGATTGTAGTTATGATAGGAATAAGCACAGGAGATAGACATTGACTGACCTGTGAAGGTACAGGAACAAGAGGACAGGTAGAAGAGCGGGAAGAGCAGAAAATAGTAGATATTTCTTCTTTATTTGTGGGTTGGAATGAGGACATGATGCCTGGTTGTGGATGAAAGGGACTGAGTAGTATGTTAGCTGATTATGATAATGATGAGAAGAAGGAGTAGGATGCCAATTCCAGTCTGATCTTGTCAATCCTGTCCTTAAAGTGCAATGCAAGATCTTGAGCACTGATGGTAGATGGTGGATTTTACACAAGGGCTCAGTAGGGAGTTAAATATTCGAAAAAGGCATTTGAAGTTTGAGGCCTGAGTAGAAATGAGAGATTGAAAGTAGGATTGTTTGGCTTTGACCAGAGCATTTCGATAAGTGTGATAAGTGTTGGTGTAAGTCCAGAAGTCATGGGAAGAACGAGATATTCGCCAGCGATGTTCTGCTTTGCGGAAGAGTCTTTTAAGATTTCAGGTGTCGTTAGTGTGCCATGGCTGACACTGATGTCGCCGTGGTGCAAAAAGGGTAGCGACTTGATCAAGCGACATGATCAAACGCAGCTGCTAGGGATTGGTTGAGGTGAGATATTGCCAAATCAGGAGAGTTGAAGTTATGAATTGGAGACAGTAATTGTTCGACCGATTGAGAAAGTTGGTTGATATTAATAGCATTAAGATTTCTGCGGGTAAGTGAAAGTTTAATAGAATTAGACAGCAAAGAGGTAGAACTAGTGGGGGATAGTATGCAGGTGATAAGGTGATGGTCTGACAGAGGGTGAGGGGCATTAGTAAGATCAGAGACTGAGCATAGTTTAGAGAACACCAGATCAATGCAATTGCCATCCTTATGAGTTGGTGAAGCACCCCACTGGGAGAAACCAAGAGATGTGGTTAGAGAGAAACGATTAGTGGCATCAGGATATAACAGGTTGTTAATGGGGATATTGAAATCACCTATGATAATAATAGGTATGTCAGAGGATAGGAAGTGAGGGAGCCAGGCAGAGAAGTGTTGTATAAATTGTTGGCAGGATGTATTGGGTGGCCGATAGATCACAGCCACATGCAGAGAAAAAGGGTTAAAAATGCGAACAGCATGTACTTCAAAAGATGTGAAGATAATTTGGGGAGAGAAGAAGCCCAACCTTACCTCCTCGCCTGTCTCCAGGCCTGGAGGAATGAGTAAAATGGAGGTTTCTGTGCAAAAAGATTGAGATTGTTAGAGAGGAAGAGGTCATGAATAGAGGTTAGTTTGTTAAGGGGTTAAGATGAAGGGGTTTCTTTTCTGTGACAACAACCCTAACCACTATGGATATAACAGGGCTTTATATTCAAGTGTAACCCAATCTTTGTGTATATTGGTTTGATTAAAAAGACTATATATATATATATTTACATCTAGTATTATCTTTAGTATGTTAGTCATGCATTACTTAGATTTTGCGAAATGTATATTTTTATCATTGATTACTCTTGATTATTATATTATACTAATATAGTAAAAATTAAAATTAAACCCCCTGTATATTGTGCAGTTTCCATATTTTCTTTTCAGTATGTTTATTACTAGTGGATTTACAGCTTTACCTATTAATATTAAGATTTCAACTGTTCTAATAAGAATATATATAAGAGCGCCACTCTTGACATCCAAATACAAGGCATAACATACATGTTTTATGTAATAACACAATACTATCAATCTTCTTCTTAGATCTGTACTTGGCTTAAAGGGACCACAATAAAATGGATTTCAGACCAGAGGGTGCCATACGCATGCAAAGATAACGAGTGGGTTGGATTTGACAACCAAGAGAGTTATCACTGCAAAGTAAGATGTTCTGCAGATATTGGCTCATATTGTTATTTTGGGATACTATATCCATCTTGATGTATAAGGTATTTTTGTATTGGCATCACATATTTGAAACTTAAAGGCATTGGGGTAGATCCAGAACTACGTGTGCCGTACGTTTATTCGCGGTGCGTATTTAGACTCCCCTTGGCACACCCCTTGCACGGACGTATTTTGTCAAGATATGCTTCCCAAACCCTACCTTAACTTTTTCCAACGTAACCGCTGTCATACACACACGTACGTATGGGCTGAACGAATTTACACAGCTAAGCACGCCCATACTGTACACTTTAAATACCACCCCCGCCTACTTCACGTATTTCACACGTATTTTGGAGTAACGTAAATTTGGCACGTCCACACGTAAGTATTTACGTGACACATACGTGAATGGCCCATACGTTCACAATTACGCTACGTGAATGTGCGTATTTTCTATGGTGCCCAGTGCGTTCTAAACAGCAATTTTACATCTCCGCCACGCGTAAATTCGCTTTGAAGCGTTGTTCTGGATCAGGCCCATTATTTGCAATGTCTGCACTTTTATCTCATGGTATAGAGTCTTTTTTTTTAGCTACAAGAAAATCATTTACTGGAGCAATTGGAAGCTTTTGTACAGGAAGAAAGACAAATTCAGATTGTTTGTATTTTTGACAGAGGTATAAATACAGTGGGGTAGAATCTGTTTACTAGCGTAGCGTATTTACGCGTGCGTACCTTCTATACACTCCCCTTGGCACACCCCTTGAATGTACGTATTTTGTCCGAGATCCGCTTTCCAAAACCTACCTTAACTTTTGTCCACGTAACCAATGTAATCCGCACACGTACGTATGGGCAACACGTATTTACGCAGCTAAGCACGCCCATACTGTACACTTTAAATACAAACCCCCGCCTACATAGCGTATTTCAGACGTATTTTTGACTCACATAAAATTGGCATACCCACACGTGCGGATTTACGCGACAAATACGTGAATGACCCATATGCTCAGAGTTACGTTACAGAGCGTATTTTCTATTGTGCACATGCGCAGTACTTACCAAAATGCGATTTTACGTGTCCGCCACGCGTAAATTCGCTCACAAGCGTTGTTCTGGATCTGCCCCAGTATATTTAATGCTTTACTCAGTGAAAATCAACCAAAAGAGTCAATATGTGAAACAGAAGAATGTTTTTTTGTTTTAGAGACAAGTTAATGCAACTGAATTAAACTATATAAAAATATAATACTTAAAACACAGGGCTGAATCTAGACTTCTGATAGCTGGACATTTTCCGTGTGATGGGAATGGAATATCTCAGTTTTTACAATCTACACATACAAGCGTTCTCATAGGAATGAGATTCACTCGATCCAGACTTACATCTAATGACTCTTCCAACAGCTTCTGACAGAGGGGCTCAGTTGTGTTTGCAAGTGGGAGGGGACAGCTGTTATGCTGTGCAGTATAGGCAGGGGATTCAGACTTCCAATTCACCACCATATAAAGTGCAAACAGATCGTTAAGTTGAATCCTGGTGTCCAAATTCTGTGCAAACGATGAACACCCATGTGCTTGCACAGATTCATGGATACATGGAGATCCAAAAGCAGCACTATCGGTTCTTTGGCTATGGGTCACATCCCCTTTTCATGTAAGAGATCCAGGCTTCCAAAGAAAATGTTTTTTGATCACAAAAGTAAAAGTCCTTGACAAAGTCAAAGGCAGCATTATACAATACTTCATTCTGTAATCATTACTTCATTACTTTCTAGGTGAAGTTTTTGAAGGAAAGTGGTTTTGGAGGCGCTATGGTTTGGGCCATTGATTTAGATGATTTCGCAGGAACATTTTGTGGTGAAGGAAAATATCCATTGATCAGCCACTTAAAATCCTTGCTGGAAGGTATGAAATTGCATTTATATTATTAATACGATTATATGATTTTCCTGTATGTACCCAGAAGAACATATAAGCTTGTTTGTGTGATAGATATGTACATCTTGTATGCACATGTTTGAAAAGAGGAGGTAGAGAAACAAGTCACTCAAAACAACAACTCATTGCCACGAGCAATCATTTTTGTATGATTACACATAGCTACTGACTACTAGGCAAATAACCTGGACTGCCATTGACAGTTTACAGTGGTAGCAGGGGTGCTGTCTTTTCCACTTTGTACTGCATGCCTTATGTATTAATTGGTTTTATATAAAAAATATACAAGTTGCTACCAGAGATTATAGCTTAGATTTCCGTTTGTTTCTCGTTGTCTTTATATCCAATCTATTTTGCAGTGTTCTTATGATGTGAAGAAATGTTAATCGTTCCTCAGAGTCCACAGTTTGTCAGTTGTAACTCTTTGGGCTGTAACTTCCACCTTCTTCTTTTAAATCTGTAGTTTTCGCTTATCCTCAAATCACAAGAAGGAAAGAAGAAATCTCGCATAATGCCATCAGGTAAGTATACAAGTATTTTCTAGCTATATAGTCACACTTTCAATCTCTTTTACTTCAACATTAACATCAACCTTTATAGTTTCTCTCCTTTTCCTTTACTCTCCAGCTCAAGATACAATTTACAGCCATCACTGTAGTGTGATATTGCTGATATTGGTTTCCTTATAATGTACTTATATCCTTATAATTAGTATATTATGTCCTCATAATGTACTCAACCTTTATAATATTGTGTGCTTAGACGTATCACAACCTATTATCCTCCTTGCTGTAGTCATGCAAAACAAGGAAAAACTGCCTCCACCGTAGTGTAATATTACCGGTAAACAATTTCACAGTACTCTGTACTGTACTCACCCTTTAGGTGTCTTATAATCACGAGCATCAGAGTGTTTCTTTGTCCATGGTCTCTCCTTACATTCCTCTCTGTATTCAAATGGAAACGTTACTTCACACAGTCACTATTCCAACATTTTTATTTCCAGAATTACCGTATATTCATAAAATATTAAAAAAAACCTTCAGTTCCAACATAAAACTTTCACAGAATAAAAACAATAAAAGCAGTCTTTTTCCCCATAGGAAATCCCAAATCTCTTTTGCCTTGATATACCTGTCCCTAATATTGGAAAAACTGTATATTACCTGTTAATATAGTTTCCTAGACTCCTCCACGGCAGCACACACCAAGGGTTAACTTTCCCATAAGAGCCAAAGCAGGAAAAAATAGAAGACACAGAGGTATATAACAGGCCCTCTTCAATTGGTTGAGTCTGTAAAATAGGCGAACCCCAGTCCTTGAATTTTGAAATGGTAAGATTCCCAACACCCTTTCTATCCAAATAAGGTAAAACTTGAAATTGTTCATGAATGTCTTTGTCCATGAGAGTAGAATCTTTATTAATTTTAATTAATTGAAAGAATATTTTTTAATCTTTATTGGAATGCCCTTTTGTTCCACAACTAATTTACTCATAAGTCGTTTACTAAAATTAAACAGTAAATAAGCATCTATATCTAAACAATTATATAATACATAATATTTATATATCTAATGTTATCTATCTAATGTTAGTACATTGTCTTCATCCAAAATTACATTTAACACCGGGGGCCTTGGAAGGGGAGGATTAGGATCAGACTATGAGGAAGGGAGACTTAGGGTTAGGCTGCTGGGAAAGGAGCATTAGGGTAATAGAAGGGGAGGGTTAGGGTAATGATTAGGGAACGGGTTGGGGATACTGGCTGGGAGAGAATGACCCTATCAAACTAGGGCTGTTCGTAACGGTGAACCATACCCCTTCCTTCTTCCCGAGTCTTCCTTTCTCACTTAGCTAAAACAATAAGGAAACTGGTATACAACATTAATACATGCAAAATATCAGAAGGCTAGGGAATTACTTGTATGTTGGTGTGGAGGAATCTAGGAAACCATATTAACAGGTAACAATATACAGTTTCCTATTCCTTCCCCGGCAGCATACACCAAGGATCATACCCAAGCAGTTTTCTCCACTGGGTGGGCAATAATATAATTTCTTTTCAACACACACACTAAATACACACAATATATATATTTTTTTTAAAAAATATTGCAGCACTTAATACTCTCCTGTCGAACCTAGCATCGTCCGAGGCAAATATTTTATTCCTGTTTCATGTTTTACGAAGGTATGAGTAGATGACCAGCCTTCTGCCCTACATAGCTCCTGAATAGATGCTGATTCTTTCTCAGCCCATGACGTTGCTACAGCCCTAGTAGAGTGACTCGGGGTTTGTGCGTTTAGCTCTATAGGCTTGTGTTTGCTGTCTGAATAAACCGCATTATGAATCTGTTCTGTGCAAAGTCTTTATCCCTCATTGCCCTCAAGGCCGAGACCTGATCTTTGTGTGAGTTGGTAGCTAAACCTTTGTCCAGACATGACTGGAGAAACTCAAGGATATCTCCTATAGTTGCCCCCTCTGCTGAGACATTAGAGTCCTTACACCAATGGACAAATACTTTCCATATTCTATAATAGGTAATGCAGGTGGAATTCTAAGGTTGTGATACATCTAAACACAAGATATATAAAGGGTGAGTACATTATAAGAACATAAAGTACTCATTATAAGAATATAAGTACATTAAAAGGAACCAGAAGGTAACGATGCAATAGCAATATCACATATCTTATAAGAGCTGGAGAGTAAAGAAAAAGGAAAAGGAGAGAAACTATAAAGGTTGATGTTATGCAGAAGTAAAAGAGATTGAAAGTGTGACTATATAGCTAGAAATATACTTACTTATACTTATTATGCAAGATTTGTTCTTCTTTCCTTCTTGTGATTTGAGGATAAGAGAAAACTACAGATATAAAAGAAGAAGGAGGAGCTTAAACACTGAGAAATAGATTGGACATTAAGACACCGAGAGACAAACTGAAAGCTGAAAGCTAAGCTATAATCTCTGGTAACAACTTGTATATTTTTGTATTCTGCTTATTTTGCATTGTCTGCTCACTGAGATATAAATATGGGTTTTTTTTTTTTTTTTAATAACCCCTTATTTCACTGGCGGTTGGCTGCTAATAAGGGGAGTGCAGATTGTGTGTTTTTCATGAGTATGGTTTCATATATAGAACAGTTCCCAGTATATAAAATCTGCAAGAATTCAGCACAACATGGACACACAGTGCCCATGTTGTCATATTGTGCATAAGGAAAAAAAAATGCATCTGCAATTCTTTCTACTAACTTTTTCATAATCATTCAGTCATTGTATTATACACTGTTATACATTAGTGGTACATGCTAATTAGATCAAATTTGATTGGTTTGTTTATGACCTTTATTTATTTATTTATTTTTACTTCTGGCTTTATTCTTCTATTTACTTTTTTCCATCTAAAGTTATAAATAGATATGTTCTATTTGAAGGCTGTCAATAGGTTGACAATGAAACAAGTGACAACATGTTGCTCCCCTCTGCTCTGTGTTGTCCCTCTGTCCTCCACTGTTCCCTACTCCTCCATTGTGCCCTCTTCTCTGTCCCTCCATCCACTACTATTCATCTGTCCTCCACTCTGTTCTGCCATTCTAATCTATATCCCTCTGTCTGCTACTGTTCTACTGTTCTCCGCTGTGTACCTCCATCTGTCGCCTGTGTCCTTCTCCTCTGCTTTGTTCCTTCATTTGCTCCTGTCCATCTGTCTTCTGCTGTTTCCTTCACTGCTTCCTCCGCTGTTTCCTACACTGCTTCCTCCTCTGCTTCTTCCACTTCATCTCTCCATCCTCTGCTATGTCCAGCTCCTCCACTGTGTCTCTCCTTCATCTTCTGTTCTTCTTTCCTCTGCTGTGTCCCTCCATCCTCCACTGTGTTCTCCACTCTGTTTCTTTGTTCTTCGCTGTGTCCTGTGTGTCCCTCTGTCTGCTCCTGACCTTTTGTCTCTGCTCTGACTATCCATCCACCACTGTGTCCTTCTTTATGCTCTGCTGTGTCCTGCTTCATCCTCCAGTCACCTTACTCTGTCTTCCACTCACCTTGCCAACAGTCACTACAGCTTTGTCCAGTGTCATCCTTGGCTGTCTGAAGGCAAGTAATTAGTTACAGTTTGTGCTCAGGTTTGAGGTTATGCATAAGTATTCAGACTCAAGAGTGCTTTAAGAACACACGGAATAGGAAAAAACTGCACTTATGTCGCAAGTGCACTCCCATGACACTCACCTCTGATGGACGGAATTTAGTTGACTTCCGCGACCCATAGTCACACCATAACTTCTCAGACATAGCAAACGTATGTGTGGTGGTGCCTATCCCAGCTCATAATATCCAATTTTAATACCTCCCCCCACCCACATTACGTATTCTCCCATGTACAAAGTATTGTTATGCCCTGTCGTAGGGATTTGTGTATGTGTGTAAATCCATATGTAGTGAAATCCAATGCGTAACATCTGCTGCACAAATCGCTAAAATGAGTCTAAAAGTCTGAAGACGGTCCAAGGTTAGGTTTGGGGTTAGGTTTAGTATTAAGGTTTTATTTATAATTGGGGTTAGGCTTGGAGTTAGGGTTAGAGTTATTGTAATGTTGACCATATTGTGTGTCGGTATTGCAATATTTTATATGATCAAGATGTTAAACCTGTTAGACATTTGGTGCAGATATGATAACTATCAAACTTATGATTATTGATATTTCATTACAAACCACTTTGAAGTATGGAAAGTGGAATATATTTATATTTGTTATTATGAAACAGGTTTATAATAAAGACATTTCTTGTATTTAAAATGCAATATTTTTTTCACATGTTCAATATATTAGTATTTGCTAACGCTTGAAAGGTCCTATATATTTGAGTATTTATTTAACTATATAGGTTCAACCGTAAACTGCCCTGGTGATGTTTGTGGTGGTGGTGGTGGTGGTGGTGGTGGTGGCGATATATCTACCCCAACCACTCCTACAACTACAGTGACAACTACGACTACGACTACAACTACGACTAAACCTGGAGAAGAAACACCTCCAACTGACCCTCCAGTTCATCCTCCAACCACAGATGACCCCAACTTCTGTCAGAGTAGAAACGATGGCTTTTATGTTAACCCAACAAATGCCAACAAATTTTACCTGTGTGCATATGGAAATACCTACGCCATGAAGTGTGGAGATGGTTTAGTGTTTGACACAAACTGCACTTGCTGCAATTGGCCATAAATATTCATCACTTTGCTACTGAGAGCACCCCTCTCTCATTCTAAGTCTCTCTAATAAATATGCAATTTAAAATACTACCTTGCTTTTTGTGCATTTTTAATACTTAATAAACAAATCAAGTCAATTCCAATATTGCAATCATTAACTACATTATGTAAATATATCTGACAAATTTCATTAAGGTAGGTAAGATAAAAGCGGACACTACATCAAGGGCCGCCAAGAGGAATTCTGGGCCCCAGTACAGCAACTTCTCTGCCCCCCCCCATAATTGATGTGCTGTCAAAGGGGGTTTATCCAAACTATTATGGCGTGGCTGTGCCTCCTTGGTGGTATGCCAAGCAGGTTTAAAGTTCTAGGTTGCCCCTCTACAGAATAAAACCTGTACATGTCTTTTGTGGAGGTTTAATTAGGAAGTCAGCACTTAAGAGGGTCCCAGCTAAGGTATCCATGCCATTAGTTGCAGAGGGTAAAATTAATTTTGGGGGTAGCACCCTCCCTGATAGTTATTATACAGCAATACCTGTATAAAATAACTATGAATTGATTTACACTTTATAGCACAGTTTATGAAGGTTTTGTCTCTATTAGGCAAAATATGTAATACCTATATGGAAAAAATATATAATAAAAATAGCAACCAATTTTAATAGTCTATTATAATATTGGTAACTATTTTATTGTATTATTTTCCCTCATGGTAATTACACAATTAATAGACTAATATAAACAAAACCTGAATAAAGTAAATTTGAATTGTGTTACACACTTTATAGCATGTTTTCATCAATTTTTCTCTATTTATTAATTGTATAAAAACTATGGGCCAGATCCAGAACTACGCATTTCCGCGAATTTACGTGTGGCGGAAACGTAAATTCGCAGATTTGAACGCACTGCGCATGCGCACCATAGAAAATACGCACATTCACGTAGCGTATTTTTGAACGTATGGGTGAATCACGTATGTCTCTTGTAAATACTTACGTGTGGGCGTGACAATTTTACGTTAGTCAACAATACGTGCGTTTTACGTGAAGTAGGCGGGGAGTCGTATTTAAAGTGTACAGTATGGGCGTGCTAAGCTGCGTACGTTCGCGTAGTCAGTACGTCCGTTAGCGTAAAAGTTAAGGTAGGGTTTGGGTCGCGTAATTTGACAAAATACGTCCGTGCAAGGGGTGTGCCGTGGGGAGTGTAGCGAACTTACGTGCACGAAAATACGCACCGCGAATATACGTACGCACACACGTAGTTCTGGCTCTACCCCCATGATAGGATAATATAGATAATGTAAAAAAATTATAAAAATATAACTAAAAAGGCCTTCCATATTGTCTATTGCAATATTGTTCTCTTTTTGATTATATTTTTTTTCTCATAATAATAATACCGCAAATTTATCCATTAATAGATATGAACCTTAAAAATTATTATGAAATGTGTAACACTGGTTATTTTATTCAGTTGTGTCTGTATTAAACTGTTAGGGAGGGTGCTGATACTGCCACAAAAAGAGACAAAAAAATAATAAAAGCAAAAAACAAAACAAAACAAAACACTAATAGGTGGTCACTGGCACTATAATAGGACAGATCTATAGTATTCCAAATTAATATTAATAATAAAAAACAAAGTTAGTGTCTTCCCCTACTAACAGTTGCTGACCATGTGTGCTATGTGTAAGCATTATATGTAAATACAAGGCACATAAATTATAAAGCAAAGCAAGTACAGCATATAAGTGGTGCCGATGATTCATTAACCTCTAATGGATCAAGTACCAAAATACAGTGTCCATTTTTAAAAATGTCTTGCCACAGCATACACTTTAACTAGATATCTAGAGAAAGTTAATTAAAAGTTAAGTTTTAATTTACTGATATATGGGCGGGTAGATTGACATTACTGTTTATGGCAATTCAGATGGGCCCTGATTCAGAGGCTGAAAATAAGAACTTAAAGTGTGTAAACCATGTTGATTTGAGGGGAGTCAAATTTCATTTGTTGCAACAGTTTTATAGTTAAAAGGTGATGTTTCCCAGCTCAAGTCTAATTAGCAGTTTAAAAGTGAAGCTGATCAGGTATCTGTGTGCAATAAGTAAAAGCAAAGCATTCTCCCTGCATGCATAGAATAAAATTAACTTGACGCCCCCTGAAATCAACATGGTTTTGCCCAGGTGTAACTTGAAGTTCTTATTTTCAGCCTCTGAATCAGGCCATATGTCTGTAAGGTATGTGTCCCTAAGATATATGGTCGATATTGTGTTGCAGTGTTTAGGATGAAATGGGAGTTGTATAGTGGAGACTACAATACTGCCTGTATTGTATAGCAGCGGCTATGATTTGCTTTCTTTTATTGTGTTTACAAGATTGTGTTTTATGATGCTTACATGGATACTATACTCTAGTAACTGTAATGACAAATCGTTAAACAGGTAAGCGCAAATTTAAAGTTTGCAGGGAGGCGCCGAACACCCTAGCACCGGCCCTGCTGCTGCTGCTTTATATCTATGTACAAAGCTGCTCTGACAACTTTGAAGGTATATTTTAAAGCTGTCAGAGCAGCATAGTACATAGATATACAGAACCAGATATTGCATGCAGTAATATAGATAAGAATCAGCCGAAGCCACGCTTCACTCAGTGCATTTTCGGCTGATCCCTGTCTGTAATACTCCTTGCAATAATCGCTGCTGTATATCTATGTACTATGCTGCTCTGACAGCTGTAAAGTATATCTTCAAAGCTGTCAGAGCAACTTTGTACATAGATATAAAGCAGAAGCTTTGAAGAATAGGGAGCCAGTGTCCTGTGTACAGTCCTTGGGGTAAAAAGTTCCTTTGAAAGTTCTCTGTATTGACCCATGATGTATTTGTATATATTGATCATATCTCCTCTTAGACGCCTCTTTTCCAAAGTAAACATGTCTAAACTGGCTAGCCTTTCCTCATAGCTCAATGACTCCATACCCTTTAACAATTTTGTTGCCCTTCTCTGAACCCTTTCTAGTTCCAAAATGTCTTTTTTATGGTAGCATCCACCAGATATTATAGGTTATATTTTGCTTTATAAAATTGTCTGTGTGGTTGTTCCCTTATCCTCCATGTGTATAAATTGATCTATTAGGGGTTAATGTATCTTCAGCACCACATCTATGCCCTACTAGTCATGCTTCATAATTTATGTGCCTTGTGATAAGAATGGTTATACTTACAGAGGTGGTCAGCTCATCCCTGCATACCAAGAGTTATCTTCTCCTCATTCCATCTTCAGAAAGGATATATATATAAAAACTTTTAATTTGATTCGCTAGGCAGCGCAAGGTAAACTGGCATAATACCTGCATATATCATGAATGAATTAATATATATATATTTTAGCAGAAGTGCCCGGCGCTTCCCGGGTTTAAATCTCCCAGGCCTGGATCCAGACCTAATAACGTCAGGTCACTTACACACGCAAGGTGCATATGTGGCCTTATTTGACTGGAGGACACATGCCCCCTCCAGATGTTATGCTAGGGTTACGATAGTAGCAAGCAAATGAGCTGTGATTCCCCTCCGCCTGGGGGAACCATGTTAACTGTACAGTGTGGGAATTGGCTCATATAGACCGCTGATCTGCATGATGGACTTAAGGCAGGCTTATGGCAGCGTTAGCTGTGTGTGTGTATGTGTGTGATGTGGGTCCCTGTTGAGAACAGCCCTATTTCTATAGGGCCATTCTCTCCCAGCCAGTTTCGAACTCCCCTTCCATGGCCCTGGCCCTAACCCTAACCCTCCCTTCCCTAGAACCTAACCCTAATCCTCCCACTAAGCATAAAAGTCACTGGAGAGGAACTTTCAACTGTCTCTACATCTCATTGACAGCCATCGGTGAGGAGACTCCCACCGATATATGAAAACAAAACCAAAAGGTGAAAGAAGTAAAGATAACCAAGCGCTCAGAGTTGCTGCAGGGTCCTGGATATATGAATGAGGGTGAACATACAGAAATACCATCGGAATGAATTGAAAGATACCAAAAGAGCAACAATATCTTAAACCACCGCGCTACAAGGATGACATATAAATGCACTGAATAAAATAAAAGGACCTGTATATAACAATACTGGGAAAAATCACTAAGTCACAATACCCAGTCTAGTAAAAAACAGTCCATCCTGAGATAAAAGTTCCAAAAGTTGTGTCCACCTCAATTGAAAGTATCCGCATATATGTAAAATAATATTTTAACTCACCAGTTTGTAGTTGTATAGTTCCAAAAGGTGCCGAACAGTTTTCTGTCTTACTCAAGGCGGTTAAGAGCTGACTTGTGCGGCGTCTCCTCGTGTTTGTTGAGCTCCTTCACACACTGCCTCCTTCTCGTCTCCGATGCCAAGTGGCAGTTCTCTTGTGCCTCAGTATGAGGGGATATAGGAAGACAGAAGAAAAAACACCTTTAAGTGTAAACTGTAATTTATTTTTGGCTTGCACACAGTGGAAATATACTCACATTAAAACATGGGACATTCTAAAATAAACGTCCAAATACATATGTTTAAAAGAGATTTCGTATAAGGCCTTCCCGACGTCTCGGTATTATACAGGTCTCATACAATAGGTCCATGCAGTGTAATGAAAAGCCATGTAGATGGTTAAATCTAGATAGTTAACCCTTTCATTACTAATTTCAAAAGTGAGTGTTACGTTTTTATTGTTGTTATTTAGATACATGCAGAGATCTTTCAGCTTATTAGAAGACCCTCCCCATATCAAGATCACGTCGTCTATATAGCGATAGCAACAAATTAGGTCTGTGCTCCATTTGTGGTCATTCCAAACATATAACTCCTCCCAGTGGGCCATGAAAATATTTGCAAAACTTGGTGCAAAATTTGCACCCATCGCCGTTCCGGATAGCTGCATGTAATATGCATCTTCGAAAAAGAAATAATAATTAGAGAGCATGAATTTCAAACTCTATAATGAAGTATCTATGTACTTCGGAAAAAATGATCGATAGCTTCTATTCCGTCTCTAACGTCCGCTGTCACTATTAACTATGAGTATTGCCATTGAAGTTGTTCTACTTTTCTAATGATATCTAAGGTGTCTTTGATATATTCCCTCATTTTTATAACTATCGGTTGGAGTCTCATATCTATTAGTTCTGACAATTTAGACGTGATTGAGTTTATTTCCGACACGATTTGGCGTCCTGGGGGATTGGTGCTATTTTTGTGCATTTTGGGGAGTATGTAAAAATCGGGGATAGAGGGATTGCTTACATCCAGGAAACGTTCTTCTCTATCAATGATAGCCTCTGTTCCACAAAATTTTTTGATGAAAGCGACATATTGATTTAAGATGGTGTTAGTTGGATTACTTTTCAACTTTTTATAAGTGACTTCGTCTCCCAATTGTCTTAGGACCTCACTTCTGTAATCACTAGTATTTAGAATCACCACTCCACCGCCTTTATCGGCAGGTTTTATGGTGATTTCTTTATCCTACTGTAATTTTTCCTTCGCTTTTTTTTTTTTTGAAAGGTAATATTATTTTTATTTTGCAGTTTCATCGGACCTGATTCAGGGATTGAAAATAAGAACTTAAAGTTACACCTGGGCTAAACCATGTTGATTTCAGGGGAGTCAAATTTTATTTGTTGCAACAGTATTATAGATAAAAGGTGATGTTTCCCAGCTCAAGCATTCTCCCTGCATGCATAGAATAAAATTAACTTGACTCCCCCCTGAAATCAACATGGTTGATTTCAGGTGTAACTTTACATTCTTATTACCAGCCTCTGAATCAGGCCCATCATCTCTTTAGCCACCATTTTATTAAATGTGTCAACTAAACAGCCACGACTGTGGGTCGGATAAAAGTAGATTTTATCTTCAGACGGTCCTCTGATCCTTCCCTACTTTCACTGTTCTCATTTTTCTGTGAAAAAAGTCGTTTTAATGTCAATTTTCGTGTGAATTTCTGTAAATCAACGTATAAGTTGAAAAAATTTATTTTATTCGTCGGTGCGAATTTGAGTCCTTTTTTTCAGCAGCTTTTCTTCCACTTTTGTAAATATGTGGTTACTGAGGTAAATTTTTGTATTGTCCTCTCCTATTTTTTTAGTTTTCTTAATCAAATTCTTCTTTGTATGCCAGAGTTTTCGTTTTATGGTCCGTCTTCTTTGTCTAATAATGTGTTTAAGGTTTTTCCCTCTAGGGGCTCTTTTCTTATTTTTTTGATGTGTTCTGGCACTGAATGTAGTATTTATTTCTGATATTAATATTTTCTCCGCGTTTTTGGTGGGGATCTGTGAAAATCCCCTTCTTGATGGTTCAAACCTGTTTGAATGATATTCTATATAATGGCCATCATTTCTATATGGCGAATGTCTAAAGTTTTCACTTTCTCATCGGTGGTTGTCCGTATAGTCGCTTTCTCTCCACATTTCTTCCCTTTCTGGGATATTCTCTGTTCTGTTTACCCGTGATCTCAGATCATAACCACTATCTCCTCTTCTTTCATGAATGGGAGATTTCTTTCTCTTGCTTCCTTTTTTATGGTTGCTTTTATGATTCTTTTGTCTATTAGGGCGTTCTCTCATTTCATTCCCTCTCCCTCTGTTGTTGTATTGTGTTTCCTCCCTTCTTTCCTGTGGTGTCTGATTTCGAGGGGGTCTTGCGTCCGCATTAGTAGAGCCATTGGTGCGTATCTCTCCATCAGTGATTGTTACATTTACTTTGTCTCTCCTAAATTAATTTTGTTTTCTTTTTATGACCTTTTTATTTTTGGTCACTGTATAGGTAATTTTTTCTTCCCATTTTTTATATTCAGTGGAGTCTGCTAATGTGTCAGTTTTATTTTGGATTTCCTTGATGTCATCTTCTACTTTTTTTAAGGAATTTACTCTTTTCTTTAATTACTTGTTGTGTCAGTTTAAAACTACCCTCTTCTAGGATCCGATTCCACTGGGAAATTATCTCCTCCTCTTGTAAGTCAAAAGCAGGCTCTTTTTCTAATTTTAAACCTACCCAAACAATTTTATGTTTTAAATAGGTTTCTAAGGCAGTAATCTCCCACCATAGATTAGTTTCACGTAACAATAATTTTTCTAATTTTTTCATATCTGTTTCTAAATTGTTATTACCTGTACTATGAATGGTGTCCATAAAGATATTTTCTGCAAATATTTTTGCGTTCTTCTCAATGTTTGAACATCCTAGCGCTATTATAGTGTGTAATAGGTATGTGAAAACAAAACCAAAAGGTGAAAGAGGTAAGGATAACCAAGCGCTCAGAGTTGCTGCAGGGTCCTGGATATATGAATGAGGGTGAACACACAGAAATACTCCCGATTATTTTCTAGATATGGAGGGCCTGATCAAGAGGAAGGGCCTGATCCAGAGGTATGCCGATGCGCTGTGCTTACTAAAGCACAGCGTATCGGCGTTTACTAACCTTGACACTCCCCCTGTGCGGGCGTATGGCCCCTTTCCTACCCCGGCTGAAGGCTACCCTAACTTCAGCCGGCGTAAGGAAGGGGCCATA